>JAHPZR010042159.1:0-17342 GCA_019787425.1 Platygyra sinensis | reverse complement strand
GGTTAGTACGTAGAATTTGTACGTTATGCAAGAGCCACTCGTTGGCATCTCTTTCTTTTTAATTTTCTGTTTATTCATCGCATTCGCTATATTTACCTTTTGAGTATATAGCGTTCGCTGTATCCTGTATCAATAAACGAGATGCCCACTCCTAATGCTGTGTTTGTGTTTATTAAGATTAGCCACAAAATAATTTATAATCATTTCAGCGTGATTAGAGTATAAGATCGGGTTTACCTTGGTGTAAAAACCTGTGAAGTTTTTCTTTGTTTTGTTGCTGTTGTTAGGGTTAGGGTCTATTGTGTTGACTTCTTGTATTCTTTGTTTTACGAGTCACTGGTGAGTGTTGCATCAGTTCTTCCACCGAGGATGAGCCATAAGAGCGGTTTTATAATACATGTACCTGTATTTTTATTTCAATTCTTATATTTTTCTCCTGGTACAAATATTTGCATTGTTCCCAACATTTGCCGGTGCAGTTATCATTTTGTCATAACTGGTGCCCATAGTTATGACGTTGATTATTCCAGTATTTATTTATGACCCCGGGGCAGGAGGGGGTTTACAAGACCGCTTTGTGCATAAAACCGGTCAGATTATAATTAAATCAAATTAAACAACATGGCTGATTGGAGAAGAAAGACCGACACTCCACGATCTTGGCTAATTTGTTTCGTTGCTTTTGCAACATTGATCTTCAACAATGGAACTTACTACAGTTTTGGCTTATTGATGCCTCATCTAATGGAGCAATTTCGGCAAAATAACACAACAACAGGTAGGCAAAGGATTTATTTGTGGTCGTTTGAGGCGCTTTTGATCCTTAGCTAGCTCTCCTTGAGCTTCTTTGCAATTGGGGGCTAACCCTACTTGAACTTAGCATAGTCGCAGGCAGAGAATAACATTATACCATTGTTTACTTATTTCTTTTCCCTCAAATAGAGGCAATGTTGGACATTTTAAAGAGTAGATTGTCCAGCACAAATTATTAGCCACCACTTTAAGTTATCAGTTCAGGTGCCAAACCTAGCGAAAATAGATCGTTTTCACTGTCACGTAATAAAAAAATAATTCGAAAACCATCGAGTAGAAAAAGCTAAGAAATTGTGATGTTATAAGAGATAAATAAAGAAGACACCTCTCCAAGCTTGAGGCCTGTGCTTTTTCCTGATCTTCAGATATTCGTCGAAATGTTTCGCAGAAATTTAAAGAGCCCAGTACGAAAACGTCATGTTGGTGTACCTCCGTTGGTACACCAATATGGCGGCCGGAAAATAGTATAAACATCTGGAACTGGCTATCTAGGTGACTGATTATCAGTACTGAAAAAACAAGCATCTACATAAGCACGTTTCCTTATACCCTAATTTCTAAAAGGGTTCAAAGTCATGAGATAAGTATATATTTTTCAACAAGCTCGATCGTAGCCTTGTGTCACGCATCTCAAAATGCTCTGGTTTCCAAACAAAGCATGCTACTGAGCTGTAAAATTGTAAGCAGATATAAACATGCCGCTGCTTATGCCTGATGAGAATTAAAACTTTGGTGGATCTTAAGTTTTAGATTTTCGTAAGTGATGACGTCACGTGAAAACGATCTACAGACTCGTTGATGTATTTGCAAATGAAGATATGTGAGCTAAATGCACCAAGAGGTAAAATCAAACGGCTTTGAAATATAGCAACAAAGAGGAAAAAAATGGCCGTAAACGTAAAATACCGAGACGTGTTCAAGTTGCGGCAGCGAGGGAAAGGCACGAGAAAACCGCAAGTATCTCCGATCTTAAGTCATCGACTGCGACCTGAGCAATACATGTAATTTAGGTCATGCCGGGTTAAAAGGGTCGGTGTTTAATACGTTTATAAAATATTTAAAACAGTACGCACATTCTCATTGGTCGATAGGTGTGATTTAGAATGAGAGTATGCAAAGACGGTTGTCACGTCACCGCTTTCTGTGTTTCGCAGGCACAATCAGTAACACCATTTCAAAAGCGGGCAGTCTCACTCTCAAGTACAAATATTAAGGAAGTCAATGAGAGAAGAAAACTTTTCCAAGTTTTGGATGGGGGAATCTGGCCATCTCTTTCCCTCTGACCCGTGGAAAGAAAGCAAAAGAAAGAACAACAACACCGCGCTTTGCTATGCGCTACTGAATGGTAGTGAGCTAGCCGACCTCGTCGAGGGAGCTCTTTTCAAGCGGAAGACAACAAAAGTATTATGCAACAAAATACGCAGTAAAAACGTTTTTCAAGGTAATTTTTGCATGTCAATTACTACAATAAATTCTCAAAATCAAATTCTGTTTTGCAAAAAGATACAATAAAATAAACGCAACGTATGCTACAGATGCGAATGCGAATGCGAAATCTGTTCAAATCAAATTTTACACGGCCGATCGGTTGCCGTTTTTGGCTGTCAAATGTTCAAAAAATGACCATTAAAACTTGGAAGAAGTACCAGACAGCTCACCAGAAATGATGGATTTAATGCCCTTCGACTTAACTGCATAAACTCAACCTGCTTGCTTGTGCTATGATTTCCAAACCAGCAAAACTTCACAAGGCACGATGAGCGATTCAACTTCTCAACCATGCTTCCGGGCTGTCAAATCGGGTACAGTTCGCGTTACTTTCAAGAGCAATCAAGCACAGTGCTTTCATCTTGAAGTTCTTTCCTTACAGAGTCGTAAATCTTTGAAATATTTCTTCTGTTTCACCGAACTTTAGGCATGTCTTCCCAAAGATTTAAAAGGGTTCACAGCTGATATCGCTTTCAATTACACGGCGCTCGGCTGCCTCGCTGGCGCATTTTGCCAGAAAATTTGACTTTTGTAACGCGAAATGTTATTGGTTCGTGCGTTATGCCAGAGGTGGGTTTTGAATTGGATAGCTTAGGAGGTAGGAAGATGGATGTGTCTAGAGCGAGTATTGAGAAAATCTTTTTGGATCAAGGAGTTCCGCTTCCATTAGCTCGAATTATACATTTCCGAGAAAATGTTTTATAAAAGAAATAGAAAACTTTTTTTCCTATGTTTGCATAACCTGATATAAACACTCGAGGGTTGGGAGAATTCTCGACAGTTATGCAAACCCTCGACTTCGTCTCGGGTTTGCATAACTATCTCGAATTCTCCCAACCCCTCTCGTGTTTATATCAGGCTATGCAAACACGGAAAACGTTTTCTATGGGCGCGATCCATTTGACCAAAATTTCCGGAAATTCCGGTACAAAATCAAATGGAACAGAACGTTTCTGGAAATTCGTTTCGAAAATTGTGGACAACCTCTGGAGGTTGTCCTAAAATTCCGAAAAAAACGGAATGCACGGAAAATCCCGTTCCATTTGACGATTTCTGCTCGGGCCCAGTTTCTCCGAACCCGGAAATCAACATGGCGGTAAATCCTGGTCAAAAGTTTCAGTGCTCTATCTCACAAACGAGTGAAATACATGTATCTTACTTCAACATTATTGTAGTGGATTGGCCTCAACAAGCTTTAGTGAGTAGTGCAAAAATACATGTGAGCTACGTGAAATGTGAGCATAACTGCGCGAGTGAACCGCCCGCTCGTCATTCGAAAGCCAATCTTGAACTCGTCAGGAAAATATAGAGGTATCGTACCCTTAATGTAGTCGCGGTCTCCTTTTAAATTCTTATGATAAAAGTTATATTGATACCCTCACTAATACATCGTTTATTCTAACTTCAGTTTCGACGATCGAGCAACCCCAAAGCAAGTTAACTAAGGTAAAAGAGTCCTCTGTTTGATTTCGTATTTTCACGCGAAACTTACTTGGAGCGTGATGACCTGGGACGGGTTAGTCCAAAAAAACGGAAAATACCGTTCCATTCGTGGCATGGAATACCCGGAATTTCAAACCGGAATATTTGGTCAAATGGAAAGCGCCCATATTGCTTAAGGACGGTCCCTACTTTTGTTAGTGCGCACACGTTCTGCGCATCACACAAGCCATGGTTTAAGCGCGCGCGCGCGCTGGGGTTGACATTGACGCAATCAACTACGCCACCAAGCACACGACTAAAATTAAAGCAAAATTTTCCTACGGTGACCAAATCAATTTTAATTAACCTGTGCTTAAACCAGAGAGACCAGAATAGCATCATATCGCTAGCCACTAACTGTTAACGTCTTTCAGCTGAAAATCTAGCTGTTATCCGCGAAAATTACACTGAAATCCAACTGCAAACATGTACCTGCAGATGGCGTAGTGCGCGCGCAGACACGAAAATGTCTTACTTACTGGGGAGGTGACAGGAAAAAATGTAACGGGCACCTTAAAAGTTTTCAAAAACATTTTTTGTTGCGAAATGGAAGCGGCAAGCCTATTCAACATGTGATTAGTTTCTGGTCGTGAACAAAAGGTATTTAGACTGTATTTCAGCTGAACCAGAGGAAGGCTGTCAGAGACGTTAAAAGCGATTTTGCAACGATTTTGTTACTAAAAACGCAGGGCGGGGGAGAACACTCTACGACGCCTGGCACATTTTTTGTATCTGCCCCTGCTAAAAACGTAACAAAAATGATTTTAATGTTACCATTTGACATGTAGTTTAAAGATCTTTTTAAATGTGTTTGCCTTTCTGTATGTAAAGGCGAATTCTAAAGAAATCTGTGAAAAAAAATCGTTTCCCGCTTTTTTCAGAAAAATGCTGATGTCAGCATTTTTGTTGAGATTCAAGGCTAATTATCTCGAAAAAATGCGTGGCTACCCCTAATTTTCTTTGTGGATCCCAACAGCCCTTGCAAAGATCTACTTTTTCCGCGTGGTCCTAACTTGGCGCAAAAACCTTTGTATTTAGGAGGCACCGTCCTTAAGGGGGGAGAAACTTAACTACAACAGCTGTACAAGTCTGTTCCTAAGGAAATCTCAAAACCTCCTTTTTTTGGCTCCTGAAGTCCAGTGGGCATCAAAGTTTACCGTGTTTGTTCGATTCAACGTTTCCGGAAAATGTTTCGGGGGGGGGGGGGGCAACCACGCCCATATTTGGGTATGGCACGTGGACCACAATAGAAAACGTGTCTAAAACCTCTGGACTTGAGCTGGGATACGTTTTCTAAATATAACAAATAACATTTTGCCTGTTCTGTGGAACTTAACACAAGCTGTGTATCGTTAACCTGCGATCAGACGTCCCTTCTTTTTCGCAGCTGAAAGGTACGCCTGATACAATTACTTGACTATTTGTCTGTTGCTAGTCCAGAATCTGGACTTTTCTCTGATATTTACGAACCAAACAGGAAGATGCGTTTTACAACATTAACCATACTTTGCTCGGCTGTACTGTACAGCACTGTATGTAAATTCACGCTGTTCGTGCCTTGTGTAATTCCCGCCCACGAAGCGACTTCCGGTAATTCCGACTGATTCATTGCTTGATGGCATCGCCGACATTCTCACTAACAGATATTTTAATTAGGGGGCGGCAGAAGAATAATCATGTTATTGTATCAGGCGTTCCTTCTTGCCGCGAAAAAAAAGGACGCCTGATCGCAGGTTGTATCGTTTAGGGACTCGCTATTTAAGGTGGCTCGAAACAGTTTTCATTTTCTCCAGACTAGTTTTACAAATTATTTTCCAATTACAGTTTGGTTATCGTATCACTGTGAAATTTACCACAGACATAAATGAAACGTTATGGAATCATTACATCATATTTTTTCCAGAAAATCTGTTACCATGGCAACGATATAACGCATTCAGTTGCACCCCCAAAATCGAAAGCTATGGTGTTATTAAGAGAACGGGTCGGTGAAATCTTCTCAAACTCCTATATTACATGTTATTAGGAATGATCGTCAAAATATGTAACTTTAGAAAAATTCTGTAGGACAGAAGGAAGTGAAAACGTACTTTTCGACTATTGCTTTTTAAATTTTTTTCCCACCTACATAATTTTTTAAGAATTGGTATATATACGCATCCGATTGATCTTAGTTGTCACCAAAAATTTGAAAAATATTCACCGACTGGAAGCGAAAATATTAGCGCACGAAGTGAAATGTACAATATTTCGAAAATTATAGATGTTTAAGTGCTTTTATAGCCTCTTAAAGATCTATAATTTTCGAAATATTGTACATTTCCTGAAACGCATACTACAAGTTGTAGATAATGCCGTGTTTTGGCAAAATGTATTGTTATATTTAGAAAACGATCCACTCAGTCCGAGTTTTTAGACGTTTTCTATTGTGGTCACGTGACATACCAAATATGGGCGTGGTTCGAAACATTTAAAGGAAACGTGAATCGAACAAACACGGTAAACTTTGATGCCCACTGGACTTCAGGAGCCAAAAAAAGGAGGTTTTGAGATTTCCTTAGGAACAGACTTGTACAGCTGTTGTAGTTAAGTTTCTCCCCCCTTAAGGACGGTGCCTCCTAAATACAAAGGTTTTTGCGCCAAGTTAGGACCACGCGGAAAAAGTAGATCTTTGCAAGGGCTGTTGGGATCCACAAAGAAAATTAGGGGTAGCCACGCATTTTTCGAGATAATTAGCCTTGAATCTCAACAAAAATGCTGACATCAGCATTTTTCTGAAAAAAAGCGGGAAACGATTTTTTTTCACAGATTTCTTTAGAATTCGCCTTTACATACAGAAAGGCAAACACATTTAAAAAGATCTTTAAACTACATGTCAAATGGTAACATTAAAATCATTTTTGTTACGTTTTTAGCAGGGGCAGATACAAAAAATGTGCCAGGCGTCGTAGAGTGTTCTCCCCCGCCCTGCGTTTTTAGTAACAAAATCGTTGCAAAATCGCTTTTAACGTCTCTGACAGCCTTCCTCTGGTTCAGCTGAAATACAGTCTAAATACCTTTTGTTCACGACCAGAAACTAATCACATGTTGAATAGGCTTGCCGCTTCCATTTCGCAACAAAAAATGTTTTTGAAAACTTTTAAGGTGCCCGTTACATTTTTTCCTGTCACCTCCCCAGTAAGTAAGACATTTTCGTGTCTGCGCGCGCACTACGCCATCTGCAGGTACATGTTTGCAGTTGGATTTCAGTGTAATTTTCGCGGATAACAGCTAGATTTTCAGCTGAAAGACGTTAACAGTTAGTGGCTAGCGATATGATGCTATTCTGGTCTCTCTGGTTTAAGCACAGGTTAATTAAAATTGATTTGGTCACCGTAGGAAAATTTTGCTTTAATTTTAGTCGTGTGCTTGGTGGCGTAGTTGATTGCGTCAATGTCAACCCCAGCGCGCGCGCGCGCTTAAACCATGGCTTGTGTGATGCGCAGAACGTGTGCGCACTAACAAAAGTAGGGACCGTCCTTAAGCAATATGGGCGCTTTCCATTTGACCAAATATTCCGGTTTGAAATTCCGGGTATTCCATGCCACGAATGGAACGGTATTTTCCGTTTTTTTGGACTAACCCGTCCCAGGTCATCACGCTCCAAGTAAGTTTCGCGTGAAAATACGAAATCAAACAGAGGACTCTTTTACCTTAGTTAACTTGCTTTGGGGTTGCTCGATCGTCGAAACTGAAGTTAGAATAAACGATGTATTAGTGAGGGTATCAATATAACTTTTATCATAAGAATTTAAAAGGAGACCGCGACTACATTAAGGGTACGATACCTCTATATTTCCTGACGAGTTCAAGATTGGCTTTCGAATGACGAGCGGGCGGTTCACTCGCGCAGTTATGCTCACATTTCACGTAGCTCACATGTATTTTTGCACTACTCACTAAAGCTTGTTGAGGCCAATCCACTACAATAATGTTGAAGTAAGATACATGTATTTCACTCGTTTGTGAGATAGAGCACTGAAACTTTTGACCAGGATTTACCGCCATGTTGATTTCCGGGTTCGGAGAAACTGGGCCCGAGCAGAAATCGTCAAATGGAACGGGATTTTCCGTGCATTCCGTTTTTTTCGGAATTTTAGGACAACCTCCAGAGGTTGTCCACAATTTTCGAAACGAATTTCCAGAAACGTTCTGTTCCATTTGATTTTGTACCGGAATTTCCGGAAATTTTGGTCAAATGGATCGCGCCCATAGAAAACGTTTTCCGTGTTTGCATAGCCTGATATAAACACGAGAGGGGTTGGGAGAATTCGAGATAGTTATGCAAACCCGAGACGAAGTCGAGGGTTTGCATAACTGTCGAGAATTCTCCCAACCCCTCGAGTGTTTATATCAGGTTATGCAAACATAGGAAAAAAAGTTTTCTATTTCTTTTATAAAACATTCTCAAATTAATTCAGTAATGAAGGGAACTCCTAGATCCAAAAAGATTTTCTCAATACTCGCTCTAGACAATCATCTTTCCTACCATCCAAAGCCATCCAATTAAAACCCACATCTGAAAACGCACGAACCAATAAAATTTCGCGTTACAAAAGTCAAAATTTCTGGCAAAATTGCCAGTGAGCAAGCGAGCGCCGTGTAAATGAAAGCGATATCAGCTTTGAATCCTTTTAAATCTGTGGGAGAAATGCCTAAAGTTCGGTGAAGACAGAAGAAATATTTAAAAGATTTACGACTCTGTAAGGAAAGAACTTCAAGATGAAATCACTGTGCTTGATTGCTCTTGAAAGTAACGCGAACTTACCCGATTTGACAGCCCGAGAAGATGGTTGAGAAGTTGAATCGCTCATCGTGCCTTGTGAAGTTTTGCTGGTTTGGAATCATAGCACAAGCAAGCAGGGTTGGGTTTATGCAGTTAAGTCGAAGGGCATTAAATCCATCATTCTGGTGAGCTGTCTGGCACATTCTTTCAAGTTTTAATGGCCATTTTTTGAACATTTGACAGCCAAAAAACGGCAACCGATCGGCCGTGTAAAATTTAATTTGAACAGATTTCGCATTCGCATTATATTCGCAGTCTGTAGCATACAGTTTGGCGTTTATTTTTATTGTTAATCTTTTCTGAAAAACAGAATGTGATTTTGAGAATTTTATTGTAGTAATTAAATGCAAAAATTAACTTGAAAAACGTTTACTGCGTATTTTGTTGCATAATATTTGTTGTCTTCGCTTGAGCTCCCTCGACGAGGTCGTCTAGCTCACTAACATTCTACGCATGCAAAGCGCTGTTGTTGTTCTTTCTTTTGCTTTCTTTCCACGGGTCAGAGGGAAAGAGATAGCCAATCCCCGAATCAAAACTTGGAAAAGTTTTCTTCATTTGAATTCGTTAATATTTGTACTTGAGAGTGAGACTGCCGGCTTTGAAATGGTTACTGATTGTGCCGGCGAAACACAGAAAGCGTGACGTGACAACCGTGTTTGCATACTCTCATCTAAACACACCTATCGACCAATGAGAATGTGCGTACTGTTTTAAATATTTTATAAACGTATTAAACACCGACCCTTTTAACCCGGCCTGACCTAAATTACATGTATTGCTCAGGTCGCAGTCGATGACTTAAGGCTGGAGATACTTGCGGTTTTCTCGTGTCTTTCCCTCGCTGCCGCAACTTGAACACGTCTCGGTATTTTACGTTTACGGCCATTTTTTTCCTCTTTGTTGCCATATTTCAAAGCCGTTTGATTTTACCTCTTGGTGCATTCAGCTCACATATCTTCATTTGCAAATACATCAACGAGTCTGTAGATCGTTTTCACGTGACGTCATCACTTACGAAAATCTAAAACTGAAGATCCACCAAAGTTTTAATTCTCATCAGGCATAAGAAGCGGCATGTTTATATCTGTTTACAATTTTACAGCTCAATAGCATGCTTTGTTTGGAAACCAGAGCATTTTGAGATGCGTGACACAAGGCTACGATCGAGCTTGTTGAAAAATATATACTTATCTCATGACTTTGAACCCTTTTAGAAATTAGGGTATAAGGAAAAGTGCTTATGTAGATGCTTGTTTTTTCAGTACTGATAATCAGTCACCTAGATAGCCAAATAAAGTTCCCGATATTTATACTATTTTCCGGCCGCCATATTGGTGTACCAACGGAGGTACACCAACATGACGTTTTCGTACTGGGCTCTGTAAATTTCTGCGAAACATTTCGACGAATATCTGAAGATCGGGAAAAAGCACAGGCCTCAAGCTTGGAGAGGTGTCTTCTTTATTAATCTCTTATAACATCACAATTTCTTAGCTTTTTCCACTTGATGGTTTTCGAATTATTTTTTTATTACGTGACAGTGAAAACAATCTATTTTCGTTAGGTTGGCACCTGAACTGATAACTTAAAGTGGTGGCTAACAATTTGTGCTGGACAATCTACCCTTTAAAATGTCCGACATCGCCTCTATTTCGAGGGAAAAGAAATAAGTAAACAATGGTATGATGTTATTCTCTGCCTGCGACTATGCTAAGTTCAAGTAGGGTTAGCCCCCAAAGAAGCTCAAGGAGAGCTAGCTAAGGATCAAAAGCGCCTCAAACGACCACAAATAAATCCTTTACCTACCTGTTGTTGTGTTATTTTGCCGAAATTGCTCCATTAGATAAGGCATCAATAAGCCAAAACTGTAGTAAGTTCCATTGTTGAAGACCAATGTTGCAAAAGCGACGAAACAAATTAGCCAAGATCGGGGAGTGTCGGTCTTTCTTCTCCAATCAGCCATGTTGTTTAATTTGATTTAATTATAATCTGACCGGTTTTATGCACAAAGCGGTCTTGTAAACCCCATCCTGCCCCGGGGTCATAAATAAATACTGGAATAATCAACGTCATAACTATGGGCACCAGTTATAACAAAATGATAACTGCACCGGCAAATGTTGGGAACAATGCAAATATTTGTACCAGAAGAAAAATATAAGAATTGAAATAAAAATACAGGTACATGTATTATAAAACCGCTCTTATGGCTCATCCTCGGTGGAAGAACATGCAACACTCACCAGTGACTCGTAAAACAAAGAATACAAGAAGTCAACACAATAGACCCTAACCCTAACAACAGCAACAAAACAAAGAAAAACTTCACAGGTTTTTACACCAAGGTAAACCCGATCTTATACTCTAATCACCCTGAAACGATTATAAATTATTTTGTGGCTAATCTTAATAAACACAAACACAGCATTAGGAGTGGGCATCTGGTTTATTGATACAGGATACAGCGAACGCTATATACTCAAAAGGTAAATATAGCGAATGCGATGAATAAACAGAAAAATTAAAAAGAAAGAGATGCCTACGAGTGGCTCTTGCATAACTTACAAATTCTACGTACTAACCCCTTATGGACTCAAGCCTAAAACACTTCCACAAAATATATTTATACTCCAATTACCCTGAAACGATTATAAAATATTTTGTAAACAATCTTAATAAACACAAACACAACATCAGGAGCGAGCATCTCGTTTATTGATGCCCGCTTTCAAAAATAAAGAAAGAGAACAATGGAATCTAAGCTAGGGTGCAAACTTCTGGACACTGAAAGTAATTAAGATTAGTTATCCTTTATATAGCCGTCCTTCTCTCGATTTAATTGTCCTCAATCTGCCGTCATGATTTAAGTGTCGATCGCTGACGCCTGCGCCTTAGCGTCTTCAGAGTATCTCCTGCTCTTAAGCTATGTAGATCAAACAAGTGTTTAGGAAACCCTAGTTTCGCAAACCCATGTATAAGTAATTCCCTAGTTCTAGTGAATTTCATAACGATTGAACAAAAGCTATAAGTAGAAGTAGCTTAATTTAAGCGGGGATACACATGAATAGGAGTGAAATCTGAAGTAATATTGAAAGAGAATTGTTAGGATTAAAATCGGTTGGAAACAAAAAAAAACAAAAGAGAGAGAGAGAGGGAGCCCCAGGTGGTAGAGGACTGTTTGGTGTTCATCTGCTATTTCTCTACTTTAAATTTCAACCTTCCAAATTCATGAATCTTCGACATTTCATATTTTCCTTAATTTAACCTATCCTTTGAGACAAAAAAAAATATCTCTTTCCCAAATGGCCAAAATTCACCCAAAGTTTACACAAAACCGCCAAACAGTGGTTAATGAAATAAGCAGAGAGATTTAGCCTTGCGAGTTGAAACGTGACCGAGATATTGACAGAAAGGCCGTGTTTAGCGACGTCAAAACAGCCTTCACGTGTACCCGAAAAAAAACGGTAACGAAAAAGACTGGTCTAATTTAGCGGCACGTACGTATCTGTAAAGTATGCAAGACACAGAGTTTGTTTTTGCCAACAAACATGGGCGCCAACCATATAAACATCTCTTTTGCTCTTCAATAAATAAGTCCTCATAAATGCATCGGAAAACGTCAACAACAACGAAGGCTAGCTAACTGGTTGCCACAGAGACAAGCCGAACCGGCAGTCATACAAAATGCAGCTAAGCGTAGATCAGAGTAGAGAGATGATTGAGTAGAGATTGATGATGATGATGAGCAGAGGGGCCCGCAACTCCCTATTACACATCTCAATCAGCCCCTCCCCCCTCCCCCTTCAGGAAAAAGGTTTTGTAAACACTCTTATACTTTGGCCATTTCAACTCGAGTAAAAATAACAAACAAACTGCGGTTATAAAAATGACGAGACAACACCTGATGTAAAAACTTTCATTTATGAGTTTGACGTTTCGTATGCTCCAACATACATCTTCAGAAGTAATGGTTACCAAAACTACAATTTTAAACACGAAGTCTAATGCCAAATAAGGTAAGTAATGACAAAGAAAAAGTAAATGAAAATAAACAGACCTTAAGGTTTCCTTCATTTCACAGTGTATTAAATCAGACTGTCCAGTAGCTAAAATGTCAAAACGATCCCATTTAATCCTGTGGCCTGTTTGGATCATGTGATCAGTAATAGCAGAAGAATGGCTGTTACTCGTCAGCACCTTAAAATGTTCCGTTTTCCTGTCATGTGATCGACGTTTTGTTTTCGCAATGTAGCAATCATCACAATCCCAGTAGCTAGCCTTATATAGTCTGATATACACTGGAAACCTTATTGATTCGCGTTTTAAAACCAGCGCTTAATAAAAATGTTGGCAGTGAGAAACTTCTTCTCTACTAGCCATTTATTTTTTCAGCAGATTTAACTAGGTCTGTTTTTACTTTTTCATTCTCATTACTTACCTTATATGGCATTGGTCTTCGTGTTCTTAGAAATTTAATTGTAGGTTCTGTAAGTTCCACTTACTAGGTTACAAGAGCACGGAAAGCCATATCCATTGTCTGCCTAGTAGTTTGTTCCATAATAGGCAGACTCAAGTGTGGAGTAGAAAGAACTCTGCTGTAGCAAAAAAAAAAAAATCAAAAAAATGCAACGTGAAAAAAAATTCAAAATCCTATCGGAACACTCGGCCACGTCTCGCGTTCCACAGGATTTCTCGTTCTCCCAAACTTCCCAACCTTGGAGGGAATTGAATCTTTTGACCGACTTATTTGCCACAATCATTCACTCACCAAACCCAAGTTTGATTTGAGCTTTATCACTAAATGGAGCAGGAAACTGGTTTCGAGTCTCAGTCCCAATGCACGACGTTTAGTGAACGGAGGAAGCCTGGGACCAAACCAGAATCAGAGCAACAACATGGCGGCGTGTCACATAAAGAAAAACCTTGCCGCTTTGAGCAATTTCCTCGCGTTGCTTTGAATAACATCAGAGATTTGCCGGAGGCCTTTAAACCGGTAAGTACTTTTCTATCCGCAGAAGTTAAACGTTTTCACAAATAATTTAAAATTAAGAGATTTTTAAATCCTCTTAAAAGAGTTATTTGTACAGTGATTAGAATATAAGCTTATGCTTCAGTGTTGCCGAGTGTTAACATCCATGAACAAACCTTGCTTCAGGTCTGCGTGGTTTTAGAATAGATCTTCTGTGGTATTAATGAATGGAAACAGTTTCCGCTTTATACTTTTCACTAAGCATCTACTTCAAACCACTTTTAGCAGTGTCTCAAAAACTAAGACCTTACACCTACATGTAGGATCTAAGACCTAAGACCTAACTTTTACCGTTTTCTTGTGCTTTGATCCCTATTATATCGTCCTAAACAGTGACAATATCGCATGACTGAACAGAAAATATTAAAGGGCCATCAATCAAATGGGAATCTGATCTGTGAATGCAAACGATTTTGGGGCAGCAAAGAGTACACATCTGTTGATTTGGAGTATTAAAAAACTGCAGAATACCCTGCCACATTGAGTCTTGACAGTAAAAGGGTGGCTACATGGTACGCACTGTGTGATACATACAAGAATGTAAGTTGTCTTAGTAGCTGGCTATGCGGTACACAGTGATAATAAATACAGGAGAGGAAGTTGTCTAAATAGCTGGCTACATGGTATGCAGTGAGTGATATATTCAAGAGAAAAAGGTGTCTTAATAGTTGGCTATGCAGTGCATGGTACGCAGTGAGTAATATATGCAAGACAAAATGTGAATCTATTACATGCATAGTGCGCTAGTTTTGGCTCATGGATTAAAGAAGGAGCAGGCTTTGAGCCAGGATTCTGTTAGTGGCTGTCCAGTAACTAACATGGGGCCAAAGGCCTTATCCTGCTAAGGGGTGTGGGGGCGTGCCCCCAGAAAATTTTGAAAATTTGAAGCGTCTTAGGTGCATTTTCTGCGATTTTCAGTCGATAAACTCATTGATCAGACTTGAATGTTAAATGCGTTGTTTTCTTTGTGGCCATCATGAAAAACATGAAACAGCACATGCAAGTGTTTCATAAATTTAGTACTTCATGTAACCACCAGCAAGTGCTCCCCAGTAGGAATGCTTCCTGCTGCACTGCTGGTTAGTGGTTACATGACATTCCTTTCGGTGAAATCAATTCGGTAACACATGTTATGCTCTACACGGACAAAACGGAAAAATACTGCCCGATATTCACCTATGAAGACTGTGAGATGGTGTGTGAAGCGTTTCTAGAATCAGTAGGATCAAGTTCGAACTATTATGAAATCGCTGACTGCAAATCAACAAGATCTATGTTTTATTTATTTTCTCCTGAAAAGTGGCCGTCCACAGGACGGCCGGACAGGCCACCTGGCCTAAAACCCTGAGAAGGAGGTGTATTATAACATACAAATATTGAACGTTCGGATGCAGGAGACCACACAATGAATAATTAGACTGCTTGGCTTGTTACTGCTGGATCTCAATACAAAGGAACAACACATAGGAGAATTTAAACGTACATTTAGAGAACGATTCACAGAGCACAGACAAGCTACGAACAATCCTAATCACTCCAACACTTCAGCAGCAGTACCAACACATTTTAACCTACCTGATTACTCTATAGATGACATGACGCTCATTCCACTCGAGCTTCAACCAACACCCAATATCTCACGCATAAGGAAGGGAGGCCTCTCTGATACACAGAGGCCAAACGCTAGTACCAAATGGAATGAAATGCAGAAATGAACGTTTACTGTTTACCTGTTTTCAGTGTTGTATATGTTGTGTGTTTTTTTTTTTGGCTTATTTTTTTTAAAACAAGTTTAAATTTCTCAAACTGGGTTTTGAATTTTTTAAACCAGACAGAAATTTTTAATTTTAAATTTTTTTGGCAACTATCTATAAAAAGGGAAAATATTTCTTTACATTCCTCTATCATATTCTCTCCTATTCTTGCTGAGTTCTTCTACTCGCCACTTGAGTCTGCCTATTTATGGAACAAACTACTAGGCAGGACAATGGAATATGGCTTTCCGTGCTCTGGGAACCTAGTAAGTGGAACTTACAGAACCTACAATTAAATTTCTAAGACAACGAAGATCCAATGCACATATAACGGTTAAGTAATGAGAATGAAAAAGTAAAAACAGACCTAGTTAAATCTCGGTGAAACAATAAATGGCTAGTAGAGAAGAAGTTTCCTCACTGCCAACATTTTTTGATTAAGCGCTGGTTTTAAAACGGCGAACGAATCAATGAGGTTTCGCAGTGTATATCAGACTATATAAGGCTAGCTACTGGGATTGTGATGATTGCTACATTGCGACAACAAAACGTGCGATCACATGACAGGAAAACGGAACATTTTAAGGTGCTGGTACGAGTAACAGCCATTCTTCTGCTATTACTGATCCAACAGATCCAAACAGGCCACAGGATTCTAAATGGGGATCGTTTTGACATTTACGCCACTGGACAGTCTTGATTTAATACACTGTGACATGAGAGGTAAAACCTTAAGGTCTGTTTATTTTCATTTACTTTGTTCTTTGTCATTTACTTACCTTATTTGGCCTTAGACTTCGTGTCTAAAATTGATCGTTTTGGTAGACCATTACTTCTGAAGATGTATGTTGGAGCATACGAAACGTCAAAACTCATAAAATGAAAGTTTTAACATCAAGGTGTTGTTCTCGTCATTTTTTATAACCGTCAGTTTGTTGGTGTATATTTTACTCGAGTTGAAGTCTATGGCCAAAAGTATAAGAGTGTTTCCAAAACCTTTTTCCTGAGGGGGGAGGGGGGAGGGGCTGATTGAGATGGTGTAATAGGGAGTTGCGGGGCCCCTTCTGCTCATCATCATCATCAATCTTGCTACTCAATTCATCTCCCTACTCCTGATCTAACGCGTTAGCTGCATTTTGTATGACTGCCGGTTCGGCTTGTCTCTGTGGCAACCGCAGGTTAGCTAGCCCTTCGTTGTTGTTGACGTTTTCCCGATGCATTTAATGAGGACTTATTTATTGAAGCAGCAAAAGAGATGTTTATATGGTGTGCGCGCGCCATGTTTTGTTGGTCAAAAACAAACTCTGTGTCTTGCATAACTTTACAGATACGTACGTGCCGCTAAATTAGACCAGTCTTTTTCGTACCGTTTTTTATTCGGGTCACGTGAAGGCTGTTTTTGACGTCGTCTAACTAAACACGGCCTTTCTGTCAAATATCATCGGTCACGTTTCAAACTCGCAAGGCTCTAAAGCTCTACTGCTTATTTCAGTTAACCACTGTGTTGGCGGTTTTGTGTAAACATTTGGGCCGTGAATTTTGGCCATTTTGGGAAAAGAGATATTTTTTTTTGTCTCAAAAGGATAGGTTAAATTAAGGAAAATCTGAAATGTCGAAGAGTCCATGAATTTATGGAAGGTTGAAATTATAAAGTAGAGAAATAGCAGATGAACACCAAACAGTCCTCTCACCAACCTGCGGGGCTCCCTCTCTCTCTCTCTTTTGTTTTTTTTTGTTTCCAACCGATTTTTAATCCCTAACAGATTCTCTTTCAATATTACTTCAGATTTTCACATCCTATTCATGTGTATCCCCGCTTAAATTAGGCCTACTTCTACTTATAGCTTTTGTTCAATCGTTATGAAATTCGACTAGATACTAGGGAATTACTATTATACATGGGTTGGCCGAAACTAGGGTTTCCTAAACACTTGTGTGATCTACATAGCTT
>JAHPZR010042158.1:0-13583 GCA_019787425.1 Platygyra sinensis | reverse complement strand
TCAGTGTTTTGTCCAACACCAAGATAAATAGAATAGCAAAATCCTGAACTTGAGTCAGAAAATTCATGCATCAATGTATGAGATTGTGCTGAAATTTAAACAATTTGCAACTTAAGAAATAACACAAAAGATACTGAATTCAGTAAAGCTGAGGCACATTTTGGATCACAACTTTTCGTGTTTATTTTTACAGTTCCCAACTTAATATCTACAGTACAAAATAATAAACACTATATAATTTATATAATCAACACCGTCACCATTTATCAAACAAACACTGGACGAAAAGATGGATTTACTCAACTTGAAAACTAGAGCAAATCTGATGCAAATATAATGCTCTAAATTTGACACGTATTTGCACCTTGATGCAAAGAGGACACAAACAATGAGATTTGCTTCAGTTGAATATGTGTGCAAATAGGATATAAATCTGACATTTGACTTCTGATTTGCCTCAGTTTTGAAATGAAGGCAAATCTATAACTTTCACACAAATTTGCTATAGATTTGCCCACCAAACCAAAATTAGATTTTCACTGCAAGGGCAAATCTGGGTAAAAACAATGCAATTCTCGTATGTAAATAATCGCCTGAACAGTACAAAAATATAAAATTTATTCTTATTTGCAGGAAAAAGAATTTTTTTCGCACTTGCTTTGCTTTTTCTGAGAATTTTGCATGAATATACAGTACTTGCAATCTAACACCGAGTCAATTCGGTAATTTTGTCCCGTTTGTTTTTCAGATGTTATTGATAGTAGTTTTTGTCTGCATAGTTTTCACTGACTGCCAAAAGATGACTGCATCTTTGCAGAGGGATTCCTAAAAATGACCACATTTTGAAAACCCTCTAGTGAATACTAAAACAAACAAAAAAGTATCATCATTTAGTCACATTTGAATTGTGACTGGTATCACCTCACCTCTTCGCGCTCTGTTGACTGGTATGCATAAAGTTAATTCTGTGCAAAGCCTTTTGTATAACCTTAGAGGAATCCAAAGCCCTCAAAGAAATAGTTTTTGCTCTTTTGATGTAAAAAAGAAAGGTACATTATTTTACATAAAGGGATTACAATTTTGATAAAATAATATTTGTAAAAGGTGAAGTGTAACATTTTGCATATTAGCACTATATCATGACCAATTCTCACTTGTGGACATATCTTGAAGTAGAAAAACAGTCCTAAGAAAATGCACACACTGATTAGTTAAAAATAGTGTTTCTATAACTTGATGGAGACAGAACTAGCACAAGCTGTTGACATAATGATTGCTCGAGCAAAGAGAATTTACATTTTGATAATCACAGTTATCAGGTTGTTTTCCCTTTTCTTGTCGGGGTGTTCTCTTAAAGAAATAGAAAACATGTAGTCTGTGTTTCTATCGAGTTATAGAAACACTCATGAAAAATTGGGAGAACTCGAAAAAACTGTGGAAACTCTCGCCTGCAGCTCATGTTCCCACAGAATTTTTCGATCTCCCAAACTTCCACTCATGCTTCTATAACTCGATAGAAACACTGTACATGTTTTCTATTTCTTAAATATCTGGTGTTTTCTTGTAAGGGATGTTGATAATGCCATGATTTATCACTGGTTTTCTCAGGAAATGTTTGTTTTGATATTCCATATTAGGTTTGTATCATGTACAAGCATGAAATAATCAGAGTATTTAATTCAGAAAGAATTTCTTACTTCTTCCCTGTGATATATTGATAAGTCATGATGTTAGCAGGATATTTAAAAAAGTTTTCTCCTTGTAGTAATAAATCATATTATCAAAAAAGACATTGTATGATTAGGTAAGAATGCTTTATTCCCCTGTGAAAGTGGTCAATCATGATATCAGAATATACAATTAAATATGAATGTGTTCTTTTCCCTGTGATATAGTGATATATCATGATACAATACAATGCTGGCCCTTGACAACCAATAAAAGCTAACCGCAAGAAAACAATTTTTTTTGTCAGTGTCTGTTCTTTATTGTTTAACAAATAAAGAAGCCTAAGCCATGTATTACACTGTGATAAAACACGACAGGCATTTGAGAACATGAGGGAAATGTAGAAAGCACGAGCCGCAGGCGAGTGTTTTCTACATTTCTCGATTGTTCTCAAAGACTGGAGTGTTTTATCAAAGTGTAATACATGGCGTAGGCTTCTTCATTTGCTTTATGATACAAATTTTATGTGCGCAAAACAATAAAACACGCTTTTTCTATGTTTTATACTCTGATAAAACATAGGTTTTTGACCAATCAGAGCGCACGCAGGGTCCTATCTATGTTATAATTCATGATAAAACCACTCGACTGAGATTTCAGAATGAGTGATACATGACATATTTGATACCTTGCTATTCTGAAAAATACTTTTCCATAATATTATCATGATTTGATAGATATTCTTTGATATTTGACATGCACAATGTAATAAAAATTATTTCTAGATGTTGTCATTCTATTATCACCAAAATATCAGTAAACAAATTAATGATATTCCAAGATATGTTGATAATATGCAAGCCAGCACCTTTGTGTATTCAGCCCACCCTCTTAACTTTTACATCCTCCCCCACAACATGAACCAAAAGAAGAAATTATTTTCAGCGATACAGTGCAATGTAAATCTGTTACTTATATTTGCCCTTTGGTCATGTAGATAACCATGTAGAAGTGACTCATTTCTTATCTTTGCTATAAAGTTGTCACTCAAACAAAGCTGCACTTGTATAAGACCTTATTTCTCAGTAGACGGAATTGTGCAAATTGATTAAAGGTCCTATCAAACACTCTAAGATAGAAAGGCCCTTATGGAAGCCTTGTGGATGATTTGCTTATTGTTTTAAGCCAGCTTATCCTCCCCCACCCAAAACTATGTGTATTATGACAATGAGAAACCAAACAGCTACTGGACAAAGGTCCAGTAGTCATATTGTTCTGTATTAAACTGTATCCATTTAGTGCCTTTACATCATTTAAGAGTACTTCACAGTCAGTGATGAAGACAAAGGGTGATCACTGAACTGAACACCTGGATGTGAGAAAAATCCTTCCTTCCAATTCAGCCCTGATACATTTGATCCCTAATGTCTTAAACTTGGTTATCTTCAATCACCTTGTATTGTATATAAAGTGTAAACTTCTGTCAAAAGAAAATTTTAAAACTGTTTCTTAAACTTGTATTAGAAAATAAGTTCCTTTAAGGAGAGTCAAAAACTGTTTGTCTGCATGCTTATGGAACAACATTCAATCATTTCAGTCCTACCATATGCACATGCTATGTCATGACTCAAACATGCAGACCAAGAAAACAAGAAAACAAGAAAAATTCTGAATCAGAGAAATTTCAAAGAAAACAAGAAAAGTTTTAAATGAAAGAAATTGTCATTATGTCCCTTTTTCAACTCAAATGTAATCAAATTTTCCTCCCAAGAAATGTGGGTGTGCAGAACTTGCAAGAATCCTTATGAAAGAAGGAATTACTCCATCTGAAAAAATGACAAACAAAACAGCTGCAAAAAGATCTCAATTGTTCTTATTTCTGGTAAAAGGCTACATTACTTTGAAGCTGACTCAAAAGATATGACATAGGGCACCTTAACTTTGGATCTTTTTCTAAACACTTCTTTTGTGCATCAAGGAAGCACTTTCAGTCTTAACTCTATTGCTGACATCAGACATAACTACACCAAACGAAAATATGTCAGAAAGAAAGGATGGTGGATGACCAAGAACTACTTCTGGGGCAATGTGTCGGTGCTTCTTTCGGTATTCATCTTGCTCAAGAAGAGTCAAGGACTTCCTTTTTGAAGGAGCCTCAGAAATTTGAATGGACTTTCCAAAGTCAATGAGCATTGGATGATATTCACTGTTAAAATCTGTTAGAAGAATATTGTCACTCTTTATATCGCGATGGAGTAACTGCTTTGAGTGCAGATAATGCAATGCCTGACAAAGGTTTAACATAATCTTTCCAAAGGAGTGAGCTGTAAGGGACAAGGATTTGCTGTACAGCGCACGATACAAAGTGCAAGAAGAACTTCTGATACCATAAAAGTATGACACAAGAAAGTAAGGCTTCTGTGTCACATTCAAACCAAAAATATGTGGTATGGAGGGATGGACGCAGCGGGCCATAATAGCCATAATAGAGATTAAGTCCACATAAACATCTATGTAATTAATTAATTGGCAATGCAGCAAGGATGCAATGAAAAGGGCACACAACTGGTAATTTATTCATCTCTTTTTGAGTTAGACCATGCATGTATGCTTTGGTTTGGCCAGCAAGAGTTGATGTGTACTGACAGAGAAGTGCAGTGTCCATTATGACATGACCCATGATAAAAGCTGTGAGAAATAAAATGTATGTTTCAGCAACATCGGAAACTGCCTAGTAGACAATGTGGTTTCAACAATGTGGCTTGTTAAAGACACAAAACTATGTTAAAATTTATATGTAATTGATGTACAGCTGTACATACATTTTTTAAAAATTAGACAGTATTGCTCCAATGATCATGTTTTTTAATGGCGTCAGCAGTATGTTCAAGAAAGATATATGTAGTTCGAACCAATAAAGTAACTGTAGGTCTAAAGAGTAAAATGATTCATGCACTGCATAGATGATCAATATTTCTTGTATGCTTCAGCTTTTCAGATCCATGTAACAGCCTAGTAAATTCTGCAGTTGTAAATGGGGTGAAAAGTATGGATGCAGTAACTCCTACAAATATTATAAAGGGTATGTAGTGTATTAAATTTTATGCATGTATATGCATGTTTTTTTAAACTTGAAAGCCATGAGATGGGCATGCTCTAGTTCATTACTCCCAAAAAGGGGAAGAGGCATATTGATTTCAAGGATCACTGATGGGTGGTTTATAGAAACAAGGGACTTATTTAGTTTACTGAAATGCTAGCTGGTTATTACATATAACAGCACATGGATAGTTATCTATAAACCATATTTTGAACAATACAGTGTCAGTGTTTACTTACAATTCTTTGTATATTCTTTTTCTCTAGCTGCCATGAGAGTTCATTACAGAACTAAAAAGAGGCAGGAGCACAACAGAAAACAAAATAAAGAGAAACAGGTGCTACAGGAACAGAGGAAGAGGAGCAGGAAAAATACGGTAAATAAATCATGTTTAACACACTGCAGTTAACTCAAAGTACCTTGTCCATGTGAGAACTTCACATGAATGACATATAGAAAAGATCAATAATATGAATTGATTTACAGTGATAATAAGAGTAAGAATAAAACTTCCACACATTTATCTTAAGGTGGTAACAGTGCCTATATCAATATCAATTTTCCCTTCCTACAATATTGCTATCATCCCACCTGTACATGTATGAAATACTTAATAAATAAGTGTGACATAAGTGGAACAAATAAACTTTTGATAGAGTGCATTGTCATTGTTGAAATGGTTATTCTTGTGATAGATAACAGTTGTTTCTTACCAACCACTTAAGGACGTTCGCGCCCATTGCTACTGCGCACCTCTAGTGCGCACGCTATTCATTGGTCACGCGCGTGCCACGTCATTTTAAGCGCGCGCACGGATTCAAAAACTCAACAAAATATAGGGCTGATGACCTTTGCGTTAACTTTGTGTGCGAATATTTTTGTTGGATGCTCGGTGACCCCCACTTTTTTTTCGGCAGATCACTTTCTTTTCTGATTCTTTCCATTATACTAAAAAACAAAAAAAATCTGTACGTGAGAAGTTTTAATTATTTCTCATATACTATTCAAATAGGGCCGAATAGGTTCGTGGATACAGGTGTGTGTAACTTAGAAGTTGTAATTTTTAAGGCTAATTCTAGCTGATTTAATGACATATGTAGCAAAGATCTATCAAATAGGCCTATATATGCTGTTTTAAGCACATATAACTTAGATATGATTCTTCAACTTAAATATATGCCGATAGTAATGAATCCGGCCAGAATCGCCTCGAATGACTGGAAATCCTAGAAATGCTATGGTCCGGGCTGCGCCTTATCTTCAAAACGAGTTCGGTGACCCCCGACTGTTTTTACGTTTTTAATCTAATTTTATCATTTTCTACCTGCAGTCAAAGTTTTAAAAAAATCTGTGCGTGGGAACTTTTTGGGCGCGAACGTCCTTAAAGTAATGGTTATTTAGTTGTTGTCTTATTTGAAATCATTTATAATGCCAGGTTGTGGGTTTGACATATACAATGCACTAAGCTTGAACAATACTTGAACATTTTTCATTTACTTCTCTGTTTTAAAGTTAATTCTTGATGTTTATTTTCTTTTAACAGAAGCGACTGAAACGAGCCAAGGCCCTAAGGGAGTCCACTTCCATCAGGGCGGAAGATAAAGATAGATTTAAAGTCTGTATGACAGTAGAGTACATGTCATCAGAGGAGTCACTGTCAGAGCCTGAGAGCTTGAATCACCAGGAAGACGACTCCTCAGGTTCAGACTTGGAGAGTTCATCAAAGAAAGTCCTCTGTGTTAAGCCTCTCCCTTGGAGGAGTAGAGAGTTAAATGTAATGATGACCAGTCTTGACCGTAAAAATGCACGGCGAAGGTCTCAGAGGGGTGCCAGCATGCTAATTGAAAGGAGGCAGGGACCGCCATCAACACGGGCAGCACCAGATGATGCCCCTGAGTTTGCACTATCAACAAGTTTATGAGTTTTACAGTCTACACTATATATTTTAATAAAAAAATTTATGAAAAGATTTAATAATAATGAAAAAAAAAATGAAAATAATTCAATCTCTTTTGTTATACTTTTGCTAGTTATATGATTATTAATAGATTTGTAAGCACCAAAAATTTATTCTTATGGAGAGAGTTGAAGTGGTGGAAGGAATTAAGACAGAAGCTAATTGCTAATAGTTTACATTGATTTCTTAAAGGAATCTTGACTGAAAAACAGTTGAAGGTCTAAAGTATACCTAATGGCTCTCCATAACTGACCCTAGGGTCTTAAATATTATAGACATCTCTTTAAGTTCAATGAATTCAAATGTAGAGTGTTTCATTTTTAATTCAAATCCAGCTACTCAATGATGGTTACATTTCCCATCAAGCATTTCAAAATGAACATCATGGCATGTAGGAAATTTGAAATCCTAAATAGCAGGAGAGAAATGCCCACATTCAAAACAGACAAATAATTTATCAACTTGTTATAAAACATCATGTGATTTTGGAACAAAACTGTTTTGTAGCCAAGATTCTCTTCAGCAAGGATTAGAATCAGACCTTTTTCAGTTTTGAAATGCAATGCTATGCTTTAAATCAGGCAAGGGTATCCCGCCATCGATAGATTACTTATTACTAGTAATAGTGGCTATTACTAGTTACAAAAAAAGCAGCATAGTAATATGATGCAAAATTTGTGTGGTTGAAAAAATAACCTATGGCCTTTTCACCAGTGACCTTTTGAAAGTACTCATGAATGAACTAGTTTTCATATTCTTCATTTTTACATACCTACATTTCATAGCATTTAATAAGTTGGTTAGTTTTTATACAATCCATCAGTAACTGGTACAGAAGTGTTTTAAGAGATTACAAGGATACTGTGCAGAGGCTGATGAAAACTTTAATAAGAAAGTTCATGTTAAGTTTGAGAACTGTTTGCTTTTTATTTGACAACGTGAGCATTGTTGGAAAGGTAACTTGAATTAATTAGTTGTTGAATAAAGGAAGTTGACTGAGATTGTAGTTGATCATGACATGACTGTCTCAAGTCTGCATCATAAGCCATCCCATCCTGAGCAAAATACGTCCCAGTTACATTTACCAACCGGCAAACTACTTCACAAACAATGTTTTTAAAAAAATCGCATTTTAGATTTACCATCATTTACAAAATTGTGCGGAGATGAATTTTTGATCATATTTGCCGTCCTAGCAAAAAAAATATTCACAATGATAGTTTGATCAAATTTGCCCCTTGACAAATTGCGTCAAAAACGATACTTTGGCCACATTTACCATCCCAAGCATAAGTGTTAAAAAAGGTAGTTTGACTAGATTTATCACCATGAGCAAACTACATCAGAAACAAAACTTTGATCGTATATTGCCATACTGAGTAAAAATGTTCAAAAGGAGTGCATTGACCATATTTGCCATTCTTACCAAACTTGCGTAAAAAGGAGTCTTTGACCGAATTTACCAGCGGGGTAAAACTGTTTATAACCGAAACTTTGATCACATTTCGCACTCTGCGCAAAGTACATATAAAACGTTAGTTTTACTGTTGTCTTTGTTATACATGTAAATACTAAGTAAAACATAAACTATACTTTATCTTTACGAACCCAGGTAAATTTAAGCAAATGTGGCATTTACCAGCTTTGCCATGTATGGCAAAATTGGACCAAACTTTACATTTGCCTGACAGCAAATTTGAGTAAATGTGATCAAATGTGGCATTTGCTGCAGGTTTGCCGTATATTTGCTATACTGGAAAATACGTTTTTTCGTCCAGTGAAATGAGCAAAAATCAATCGTTATTTATCAACATAATACATATGAAGAAATTTACTTTTCCTTGCCTTTCTTTTCAGCTTTTTTAGCTTTGAACTTTCCGTCGAGTAGACTTTGCAGTTTGAAATGAATTCCTCTTTGAGTACTTTCCGCCTACGGGCAAGTTCCCCGATGGGAAACTTTTCCTTTGCTATTGTCTTGGAGCTTCTTGCTCTCTTCCTACCCTTCGTTGACATTTTCAAAAGCAACGAGCAAAGCTCGCTCCAGTTGTACTAATCCAGGTTCTGCTTCAACACTGGTCAACACAGCCAGATTCAAGCTTTCAGCTCACGCGGTACCAATTTACAGAAGCTGAAAACAATGAATTTACGTTCAGCAAACACAATATGCAAATACAATGTCTATCACAGGAACCCATCGTTTTAAAATTTTAAAATAGCCTCTAGAAATGTTATAATCTCTTTTTTTACCTCAATACATCATCCCAATGGTTATGCCACATTGCATGATAAAAAAGCAAAATTCTGCGCCTTGTACTTACCGTATTCTTCTCAAAAACATTGCTACGGAAAGCTCCATTTCCACTCTTCCAAAATGGCCTCCTGTTTCGTTCTCAGACTCCACAGATATCCCACAATTCATAGAGAACCCTTAAATAAATCTAAATAAATTTGTAAAATTAAAAATGGCGCCTGACGCCATCTTGGATAGAAAAGCCGCTGCTCGAAATGGCCGTATTTATGAGCCCGTCAGCCCGGTGTGATCTTGTTCCTAGATCATGATCAATATATTAACTTAACTACTATAAAGTATGTCTATTTCAATTAAACAAATTCACAGATATAATGTGTTACATCCACAATGTCTCACCTAATAAGAAGTCTGAAACTACAAATACTTCAGTTATATCATACAACAGAGTGAGGTGTGCATAATGGAGTCCTGCTTTGTCATGGATAAAAGGGAGACTCTTGATTTCTTGGATGGGCAACAATCACCAGGGAAGATACAGAAATACTCTGTTAAAGATGCTGTAACCATCAATTCAATTCAATTCAATTTATTTCCTCTTGATGTAGACACTTTAAATTACCGACATTTGTAGTTGCTGATGATGTTACTCTTGTATTAATTAAAAGTGCTTGAGCATGGTGGCCAAATAAACCAATCGGTTTCCTAGTTGGCCCCCATGTTACCTATTGATGTTACATTTGATACACGTGAGAAAACAGAAAGAGGTTGGAAACATAGAAGATAGTTAAAAATAATAATTGTAGTAAAGTAAAATATAGTAGAGGTATGATGGACAAGTCGAGAGATAATGCTTAATTTCAAGAGACAAGTTACTTTGAATATTGCTCTGAGAGTAGGAAATTTTTGATATTTGTAGAAAAAGTGCACACATTCAAATCTTTAAGGTTTTGTGGGATAGACGTCCAAAGATCAATAGCTTTAAACGAAATCATTTGTTTGCCAGTCTTCATCCTTACATGAATGAATGAACGCGTATTTATATACCACACATATCACATATCATCTCACGGCGGCTTATATAAATTTTTTTGGGTTGCATATCTAGTATTATATGGTTGGCGATCCGTTTCAAAAATTATGATATCATGTACGTGGGCTTTTTTGCCGTGTATAATCGTTTATAATCCCTATGTATGGGCTTTTATCCCATATGCAACCATTTAGATCGCGTATATACGCGTATTTGATATGCGTATATGTGCAAAATCAAATACACGTCTATACGCGGTGCTAAAAACCCATATATATGCGTACCTGTCAAAGCCCACGTATACGCGTGCAAAAATGTGCGTATACGCGGGGTTCAGAAATCAGACTTGGTATACGCTGACACGAAAAGTGCCTCCAACGGAATAGCCTCTATGTATGGTGGCAATGAAAAGTGCCTTTCGCAATGCAAACATGGCTTCCTCTCTAGCTCTTGTAGTGATATGTATCTTGTCAACTAGTTCTTGCAGTTCTCCCACAACGGATCTTCTGGAGACGGTTTCTCCTCTATTAAGGGATTGCTCCAGGTTTTATCCACACGCCGATCGAAACATGGCTGAAAACTTGGTAGTCCGCCTTCAGGTAGCTGTCGATTCAGTTCGTCGTTTGGTAGAGTCGTTGGACCCTGACGATCAAGGAAATGATGTCAGAATACCAGAGCTTGAATCACTGTTGAGGCAACTTCAATACTTATTAAACAGATGGGAGATGCTGGCAATAAGAGCAAGTTCTTGCACGACAGTTCGCCCCATAAGGACTTTGCCAGGTTTGTCAGGTCCTACAAATCAAAGAGTGGATCGTCCGGCCTACGAAATTTCTATACATCAGTTGGAGTTTCTAAGAAACAGAATGAGATTTAATTGGTCCCAGATATCAAGAATGTTATTAGTTTCTAGAACTACTCTTTGGTGAAGAATTAGAAACCTGGAGTCATTTTCCAGTCGACATCATTATACAGCCATCACAGATTCAGATTTAGATGAATTAATTCGAGGTTTAAGATCGTAGGATTTCCAAATTCTGGCATCAGTATGATGCTGGCACATTTGCGAAGTAGAAATATTTTTGTGCAGCGTCAGCGTGTTAGGGAAAGTTTGGTTCGAACTGACCCTGCAGGAAGTGCAATGAGGTGGTTTAACACTATCAGAAGGCGTCTTTACAGTGTCCGAGGACCTAATTCTCTCTGGCACATTGATGGACTGCGTTGTCTCATCCGTTGGAGGTTCGTCATACATGGAGGTATCGATGGGTTTTCCAGACTTATACTGTAGTTAAGTTGTGCTACAAATAACTATGCCTCGACTGTGCTTGTCCTCTTCTTAGCAGCTGTGCAGAGATATGGATGGCCGTCTAGAGTACGTTCAGACGAAGGGGGTGAAAATCTAGACGTAGCACAGAGGGTTGGACAGAGGAAGCCTGATTGCTGGACTCTCTGTAGACAATCAAAGCGGGGATTGAGCGACTGTGGAGAGATGTCTTTATAGGAGTTCGTCACTTCTTCTACACTCTGTTTTACCAAATGGAAGAAAATGGTATCCTAGAATCAACAAGCGTCATAGATTTGTTCCGTTTACATTACATATTTCTTCCAAGATACATATTTCTCCTTATGCAAGCACACCAGAATTAAGGTATATCATGTCGTGTTAAAATCAAAACCAAAATAACAAATGGAAACATGTATGCTGTACATGTAGTGAATAGGCCTCTGACAAAGAATTAAATTCAAGCTCTGGTATTCTGACATCATTTCCTTGATTGTCTGGGTCCAACGACTCTACCAAACAACGAACTGAATCGACAGCTACTTGAAGGCGGACTACCAAGTTTTCAGCCATGTTTCGACTGGTGTGTGGATAAAACCTGGAGCAATCCCTTAATAGACAAGAAACCGTCTCCAGAAGATCCATTGTGGGAGAACTGTAAGAACTAGTTGACAAGATACATATCACTACAAGAGCTAGAGAGGAAGCCATGTTTGCATTGCGAAAGGCACTTTTCATTGCCACCATACATAGAGGCTATTCCGTTAGAGGCACTTTTTGTGCCAGCTTATACCAAGTCTGATTTCTGAACCCCGCATATACGCACATTTTTGCACGCGTATACGTGGGCTTTGACAGGTACGCATATATACGGGTTTTTAGCACCGCGTATAGCCATGCATTTGATTTTGCACATATACGCGTATTAAATACGTGTATATACGCGATATAAATGGTTGTATATGGGATAAAAGCCCATACATAGCGATTATAAACGATTATACGCGGCAAAAAAGCCCACGTACACGATGTCATAATTTTGAAACGGATGGCCAACCATAGTATTATAGCTATGCACTTCGCTAGCATACTGGAAGGTGTTGCAAAAAAAATCATAACCTCATGCGGGTTTAGGTGTACCAATGGATTAGAATGACTTAGATGCTTTAAGTGATTTTATGGAAGATTCACAAATACTCAGTTAAAGATGTTGTCACCATCAAATATTACAACCTGACGACTTACTGGGTTTAGAATTACCAATGGATTGGGATGACTTAAATGCTTTTAGTGATTCTACGGATGTGTTGTTTCCTCCCACTACTTCAGCATACATACCAAATGCGGTGCCTGTCATTAGTTGACGACTTCACAGAGGGCCTCCAACCTGTGCAAAACATCTATACTGTGAAGGACCTCACAGGTAAAATCACTTGTTAAAAATCTAAATAAGTATCACTGCTGCTGCTCCTGTAACAAAAATGTAGCTATCAAACGAAACTTGGCATTTTATAACAACTGCAGCATGACAATAAAATTAAACTTTTGCAAGCCACAGGGCACGCTCAAGCTATATATATAGAGTGTTTTCACATGAAATCACAAATTGCATGGGAAATTTGAGTCGCCATGTTGGTGTTCCATATTTTTGGAGATGGCAGTGAATACACTTAGCGATTATGCAAACAACCTTGATTCCCACGTGAAGAAACATTACTGTGAAAAGATTTCTTGCGTTGGTATAGATCCTATTTTAATTCCAGAAAAAGTGTTTGATCCAGACTGTTTGCCACAGGTCGAATCCATGGATTTACTTTCTTTCCTAGTGTTTGAGACAAGCTATTACAGCAAGGATCAATTTAAAGCTTTTTGGAGTTTGCTAGCATATAATCAGCTCATTTCAGGGTTTGTGAGTTGTGTGAAATAGCACAAAATAGGAAACAACTACATTGTTCTCTGAAAAGTCAGGCATTCATAGAGAATGAACGATCCATGTGTTACATTGTGGATCATAACCGAGGAAAATTGTACTGTTCTCTTCGCACACTGCCTTGGATGTATGGCAGGACAAGGAGAGTGCTGCTCGCATATTGCAAGCGTTCTCTTCTACATTGACGCATGGAATCGTGTGAACGAAAAGCTATCATGTACACTGGTGAAATGTAGCTGGTTGATGCCAATGGCCATCAAAGAAGTTCCCTATGTGGCTGTTTCAGTTATTGATTTTCGATCGGCAAAGAAATTAAAGCAAAATTTAGATCAAGCTATCAACGGTTTGACAGAAAGCGAAGGAAT
>JAHPZR010042157.1:0-12680 GCA_019787425.1 Platygyra sinensis | reverse complement strand
AGAGAGACAGGAGAAAAGAATGTTTACCACTTAAGTCAACTTGAGACAATATCTTGTACAGCAAGGATACCACCTTCGATTGGTTAAAGAAAGAAGGACTGATTGCAAATGGTGTGCGTACATTGCAAGGATAGAAGTGACGGTGTTAAGTGGGAATGTCGGAAAAAGGTGAAAGGGAAGGCAGCTGGTTCAAGACGAGTAATATGTGACCCTCCATGGGAAAACAGGGATAAAGGTGACCACACGGCACGCTAAAATAGCACGCTAAACAATAGCCAGTGTGTCAAATGACACACCGTCTTCCGAGCAGTGTGTTAGAAGGCACGCCTCATTAAAATTTTTCCTTGTTATTATCGCACGGTAAAAACAAAAGTTGCGTGTCTCATCGAACAATGAAGTGTGCCAAGCTCCATACCGGGTGAAATGGCACGCCGGTGAGTCAAACAGCACGCATTTTTTCAACTGTGCAAAATGACACGCTAACCGTGTCGAAGAGCTAAGGTTCAACTCACCGTTGTTTCGTCTCAACAGTCAGTAACAAGTTCAGTTTGGCTGGCACCCGAGTTATGTAGCAGTGGCCATAAAAACAAACTTTGGAAACAAACAGACATCTTCTCGCAGATTTTCAGCGATTCCAGTGCTTTCCAATGAGTATTGTACTCAAAAATTAAACTTGAAACAAAATCTTTATTCGTGCACACGTGATCATGCGTTCTGTGTTAATGAAATCAACTTTCTCTTTCGGCTCTCGATGTATTGAAGATAAATGTTAGTATTTCAGATGCCAAGTAAAAAATCAAAATAAACGAGTAAACATGTAGTATTTACTCCATGGAAACTGAAGCAAAATTGTGACCTCTGACGCGAAAGTGTTCCTTTATGGTTAGCCGTTCCTAAGCTGTTCATTCGCCGTTCGAACGGCTTGAGCTATCCGTTCCAAAAAATAAGCATCGATTCAAACGGCGCAAGCTATCCGTTCAAAAAATTAGCATCCTTTGAACGGATCAAGCTATCCGTTAAAAAGATCGTCAGCCTTTGGAACGGTTCAAGCAACAAAGTAACTAGTAGTTTCCATTGGAAAGTGAAGAATGACTTGCCTTGAGCTGCTTGCATTTGTAGCATTTTGAAAGCTCATCCGCAGTCACGCTGTCAGTACTCCATGCTGATTGGATGATACTAAATAATGCATCCAATCAGGGAAGAGCAAACAGCGTGACTCATGCTTCTCAGCACACATGCTAATTCTCTCCTCCGCAGAAGCCTCTTTCGTGCTGCCCAAGCCCAAAATTATTAAAAATTCCCCATAGGGAGCCTCTGGGGAGGAGAGAGACATTCTAAAGTGTTTCTAAGTTCCAGGAATTGCTTCAAATATTCCGAGAAACAAATCGGCTTTAGTCATGGGAATTTGTACAAACTTCACTTGCCTTCAAACTCTTCCCCCGCGAAAACATTCTACAATCGAAACAAGCTTGAAATCTATTTGAAGCGGAATTCTAGTAATCTCTATGTACAAAACTTGCATGTGGCCGCTACAGGTGAACTATTACACTCTGTATTTTGTTGTTCAGACTGAGCCCTTTTGGCAGAAATCAACGTAAACATACAGGACCGTAGCAGGGAAACCACAAGTTTCTGCCAGATGCGAATGATTTACGCTTTTTACTGCCGGTCCGAAACGCAAAATTTGCCGCCATTTTCTTTAAATATCCATTGATGCCATGATTTTGGATATTGGAATAAACAAGTTTCATTCCGAGTTCGATAAAACGAAGAATATTTCTCAATGCAAACGCGGCTTACTGCGACGATTACGCCACTCAAAAATAATAATTTTGAGATTGCGTTATTTTAATTTCGAAAACTGAAAATGGCTTTGCGAAAGCCACGCTATTTGTGTCAAAAGTTCCGTTGCCAATTCCTTTTCACACTTGGAAAATTTCTTGCTTTGAACATAATTAGTAAAGGGGAAAAACTTCTAACTGTTAACTATGGTTTGAACGGTTAATACAATTTTTTGCGGCCACACATGGAAAATCGGAGCCGTTTGACTCTGATGAACATTGTCTACCATGTATTTCTCGACTCGCACCAGGAAAAATGAGTTTCGCTACGTTGGAAAGAGGTTGTTTTGGGAAGCGTGTCTTAATGCACGCATATGCTACATCGCACGCGTGTCTTTTCACTCGCGTGTCTTTTGGCACATTAAGCGTGTTAAACAGCTCACTGCTTTGAACAAAAGCTTTAGCGTGCAAAACAATATCTACCGTGACACTCTTTGTTTTGTTTATTACATATGCGCATATCTGAGAGAGAAGTGACACGCTTAGCGTGCCGTGTCATCGCACGCGTGCCCGTGCGTTCACCTTTTTCCCTGTTTTCCCATGGAGAGTCACATATGACATTGCAGGAAATCATAAGGTACATTTACTGGTGGACAACAGGAATGGAACAGGCACAGATATGGCAGCAGTTGTCTTTAGCATCAACACGGGGGTTGATTAGAATTGTTTTTTCTACAGAGGTTTTGTGAGGGAAGTTGTAAGTTAGAAGGGCCTGGAAAGACAGTGCAAATTGACGACAGTAAAATCAAAAGGGAAATTGTGGGCATCATGTTCAGGGCCCGTGGGTGTTTGGAAGAATTTAAGAAGGATCATGGAGGTGTTTTATTGTTCCAGTTGAGACGAGGTCAGAAGCTTAACTACTGCCAGTAATAAGGAAATGGATCAAGCCTCGAACCCTGATTGTATCCAGCATACAGCATTGCTTTGAGCTTCTTTGATGGCTCCACTTTAGTTTTAGCTGCTCAGGTAGTGAGCCAGCTGCTTGAATCTGCCACTGGGTCAACCCCAGCCTCGATATTGTGTCTGCATGGTTACTATTCCAATATGGTGCTGGGAACTGTAAATGGGCTATTGATACTTGCCTATTGATACTTGCAAAACAGTCCATATGTTTCATTGTCTGGATTGGACGAGTAGGTTGGATAAGTTTTAATGACTTCTGTTTTTCTTCATTTTTGAAGTTCAGAAGAATTGAAAATAAACATGGAAACAAAGGTGTCAAAATTATATTGTAACGTTTTGCAATCTATATGAAGATATTTTTGCACTTAGCATAGATGTCAAGTGTTCATGGAACAGTACATGGTTTATTTGGTGTCAGGTTGATCAAACTTAAAATTATAAAGCCAGACTTCTTAAAAATTCGGCTTATGTTGGTTTTTACAAATTTATTAGTCATATTGTTGTTACTGGATTATGCCCGCATTCAAAGAACAAACTGTAGTACTTTGTAATGACCACTTGACAAGTTAGAGCTCAGAGAGTTGTAAACACTGAGTTAAAGATAAATGGATTGCAATAAAAGTCTTTGAAAAGCACTTGTTCATTTTCTAGGTCTTGAATAACTTTAGGCATTAATGACCCTAGAGAGATTATTTTGCAATAACAAAGGAGTAGTATGGAAAACTCTATTTGAACAAACAGAGTTGTTTTGTGTTGTCTATTAGGTTCATAGACCAAATAGAAATCAATTTATTCACAATCGACTGACTGAGATGTATATTTCATAGTTGTTGGAGCTTTCGTTGTCAATAAATGTATTTTTATTCATTTCAAATCACTGTGTATTATTTTTTTATTTGCTATTAACAAGTAATATTCTAGAAACGTGTCGTTCGAAAAATTTTTATTGTCGCGTGTTGACAATTAATTAGCACCCTGAACCTCTATTGTTGTCATTTCAATAGTAGAGCAACTCCCATAGGATTGTCAGTTGGAGTTTGTATGCAAATCTAGGGCTGAAAGTAGAGTTAAGTGCGTGACTAACGGAGCGGAAAACAAGACATCTGAGAGGTTAGATAAAAACATAATAGATTTTTCCAATCAGGGTTTACTATTAACAGGCAAGTCTGAGCAGGTCTATTTTTATTGTTCTAGAGTGACACTTAATAGTATGGAGGAACGCATTTTTTCTCTAGGTTATAACAATAGGTGACGTCATGTACTCGACCGTTATGCATATTAATTATTGACCTATACCTAGACCTACCTAGACACTGACGGGGATAATTCTGCTGACCTAGTACTAGTGAAGTGCATCTTCAAATCCAGTTGGGTGCTTGGCTTCACCAAATACTGGGGACTTTGCAAGAAAAAAATCCCCCATGGGTGGGGAATACAAGAACTTTGAAATGCACAATTAGCAAAGTCCCAACATCAGCCCGGGGTCCCTCCCCTCTGGGAAGTGGATAAGAACTGTATTCCAACTATTAATGCATCTATAAGACAAGATTAAGCATCAATTGATGTACCAAAATTATGATAAAGGAGGATTGCGTGCTCCTAATGTGGATGTAATGATGAAATCCCTAAGGCTAGCTTGGATACCATGCCTTCTATCTAATGACGAGAAATGGAGCGAAGTTTGGAAAACAATCCCAAATCATTATTTTGACTCATATGGCAGCCTAAACTTCCTCTTAAGATGTAACTACAATTTGAAGTCTCTTGAGCAGACTGGTATGCCTCAAACTGAGCTACAGTTGCATGCCGAACGTACAACAAATCATAAAGGGACATAACCAAACTGTTCTTAACAACGTGGCACAACCGACACAAGACCAAGCTGAAAGAGCGTGCAACTGTAGAAAGAAAGAAGAATGCCCGTTGGATGGAAATTGCCTCGCTAAAGGGATTGTCTACCAGGCTCAGGTGACAGCTGCCAGAAAAACCGAAACCTATGTAGGTCTAACATCCACGGAATTTAAAGCTAGGTTCAGAAACCATCAGGTGTCGTTCAACAACGAGAAGCGCAAGAACGACACGGAACTTAGCAAGCACATCTGGCAGCTTAAAAGCAAAGAACAGCGCTTCACCATTAAATGGAAGATCCTGGCCAAGGCGAGGCCCTACTCAAACATGACGAAGCGATGCAATCTCTGCACAACGGAGAAGCATTTCATCATCACAAAACCGGAATTGGCAACATTGAACAAACGCAACGAACTGATTTCTACATGCCGGCACCGACGAAAGTTCATCCTCAGATATAGTTAACTAACTGTATTTCGTTTTTAAAGCGCGCGCATACTGGCGCTTAAAACGTTTGACATGCTTTAAGCACGTGCATAGATTTTGTATTTTGTATTTTTTAAAGTGCATTCGAACGTGCAACGATTGATTGTAACGATTTTTTACGATGCTTTGTAACGGTCCGTTGTAACGGTTTATTGCGTCTTGCGTGAACAAAACGCTGATGTGTATTTTAGTAGGTTTCAGTTTATATGGAAACTAACTGATGAGTGGGCTAGCTTTATGTTAGCCTACGAAACAGATTTGTATTAAACTCCATATGTACTCAAGATCTGAGTAGTCACTTGAAACATTTTGTTATATATATATATATATATATATATATATATTACAATTAGAAGTTGGTAGCTAATTAAGTAAACACACACACAGACACATTAAATACAACAAAGGAAACTAAAGAGATTAACATTAAATAAATATAGGACTGCATTAACCTACAGCTACTTGCCTAGAAACACCGGTCAGGAATGTTATGAAGTCATTTTCAGATGACATTAATAATTGTTAATTAGATGTTCTTTCAGATTTAATTTAAATGAGGAAAAGGAGGAACTTTTGAAATCTTCATCTATAGAGTTGCATATTATAGGGCCTTGAAAGCAATTGTTGAATTTTCCATAGTTTGTTTTTACCTTAGGAAGATAGTAAGACAATTTAGAAGCGTGTCTTGTATTATATCTATGGACCTGGTCTACTTTAGTAAAGAAGGAATCGAAAACAGATGGTAGTAACTGATTATGATATTTATACATAAAAACTCCAATATGGTACTTGACAAGATCAGGGAATATAATTATAGCTAGTAACTTAAACAGGGGGTTGGAGTGATGATCAAAAATTGAAAAAGTAATAACTTGAACAGCCTTTTTTTGCAGAATATAGATTGGTTGAAGAGTAGTGTTATAGATATTACCCCAAGCAATTAATCCATAAATTACAAAAGGATAAATAAGTGTATAATATAAGCTTTTCAAAATGTCTTTAGTAATATAATAGTGAATTTTACTGAGAGTGCCAATTCCTCTTCTAACCTTTTTCAGAACACAAACAATTTAAGGGAGTTCTACTTCAAATTTCTACACAGAATTATTGTGACAAGAAAGGAACTCTGTTTGTATGGTATAGAGTGCAACAACGTATGCGTATATTGCAAGGAGCCTGACTCAATTAGCCATACTTTCATCCATTGTCAACGGTCGACTTTCTCTGAGGTTATTAAATGGTTTAACAAAGAAAATGGCACCCCCTTCTCACTTAATACAACTGAATTACTCTTTGGGAAATTGCCAATTGAATCTAGTCCTGGTTTGCCACCTTTGACGCTAAAAAAACTAAATTATGTCTTTTTATTCGCTAAATACTATATACATACTAATAAGCTTAATTCAAAAGAAGTAAGTTTGAAGGAATTTATTAAGAAACTGGAAATAAAATACTGTATTGAAGGATTTTAAGTCGATAGGGAAACTAAGCCTCAAATATGCCCAGATAAGTCAAAAGTAAGTTATGGCATTAAAAGCTTACCACTAGCACAGTTATCAGTTATCTCAAAATTTAATAACAAGTTAAAGATAATTCAAATTGATGAGACGCCACCAGTTGTTGCTGTTATTTTTTTGTGTTGAGTGCTTATGTCTGTTTGTAATTTCTTCTTCTTTATCAAACCCCACAATTTAGTGCGAAAAAAAACCAACATAAGACAGTATAAAGAGAAACTGTAACTTAGTATAATGTGGTTAAATGTAATGTAATGCAATGTAGTAATGTAGGGTAAGGTAGTGTAATGTAGTTAAATGTAGCTTAATGTAGCATGATATAATTTGGTCAATTACTGTAATGTAGCCCTGCGTTATTGAAATAAAGAATGTTCAAGAAAAAAAAGCATCTCTTCAAATGTATTCTGAGCACCAGTAGTAGATTCTGGGATTCCAAAGAAACAAAAATTTTCTCTTCTATTGTACACCTCTTGGTACAGCAATTTATCCCCAAGCTCTTTGATTTTATCTTCATTCTCCTTGTCCTTCTTCTTAAGCCCCTTGATTTCTGCATTTTTGAACTCCATTACCTTTTCAATATCATTTGCCTTCTCTTCTATTATTGTCAACTTCTTGCTTGGTGTGTTCAGTGTATCGTTGTTCGTATGTAGAACAGAGACAGAACTGGAGATCAAGACTGGTGTGTTTTAATCTACGCACTCGACTCCGTCTTACAAGTCAAAAACCGGAAAGCATGGTCTGAACTGTTACCATGGCAATGTCAGTTATGAAACTAGACCGGTAGTGAATAATTAAAACAAATATCGTCACATTCAGTTCAGTTTGAGGGCTGTTAATCAACCTCTCCAAAACAGAAATGCTCAAATATACCTTTCAGCCTCTGTAGTCCATTTTTGACGCTTGCAAGCATTTGGCAGATCATTTCTAGTTGTGAGGCAATAATCCTCTCTGTCATATTCAGTAATTCCAACACTTGGTAGCCTTTGCCTTCGTCACTCACTGTGTTTACATTTGGGTCTGAACGTGGGCTCTCACAGATCTCTATTAAAACTTAATCTCACTTTGCATTTATTGCATTGTGCCATAAATACACATGGACATTAAAATTTCATCAAATTCAGCACAGGAGTGACTCACACATGGTCACCCCAGTCTCATACTTGTCCAATATTCGGACAAATTTATGCACAGCATCGTATTGTATTCTATTGTATTGGGTCATTCACAATTGTATTGTATTGTTAATCTATTGTTATTTGGATATAATACAATATAATGCATGCATAAATTTGTTGGAGTACTGGAGAACCCTCCCCAGTCTCATCTATAACTACATATGGCACACCTCATCAAACCATCAATGCTATCCAAGAGCAACATAAGGCTTTAGGATACTTGATTCTATCCCCAGATAATTTTGAAAGCAGCTTAAGGTGTAATGCATGCCAAGTAACGTTGAAATTTCAAAAATCTTCCATAGACATTTGGTTGCTATGACTTCATACAAGGGAAGGGCTCATCAAGTGAAAGCAGGATGGCCACTAGATGATGAAAACGTACAACGATCAGAGCCAAAGGTAAGCTTAGAAAAAGCAGAAAAAAGTGATCATGCACAGTTATACAGGACTTGGAATAATTACCTGGTTCTTTGTTATCTCCACAGAGTGGGCCAAGCACTCAATCATACTGTTCGTTGCCAGGCCATTTGAAGCTTTGTAAAATGTGTCCAAACAAGTTAATTCTACCTTGTCAAAAATCTTTCATGTCCTTTTCTTTGGTGGTGCAGTTTTCTCGCCTTCTGCTGTTTCCCCTGTCTGTTTGCCTTTCCTTGTTCAGATAACAAAGGGAGAGATATTCCAGATATTCTCATGCTTGTTTTTGTTGTTATTGCACCTCAGTGCAAAGTCAGTAAAGTGCTCACCTTTCCTTACTTTCAGCTGATCCAGCAGCTTTGCCTTTCTTCTGGGTTTGACAAAAATGTTTTTGCGGATTTCCACGGCTCTCTCCTTACGCAAGTTGGGAATTTTGTGGTGAGTTGTTTAGGAGCAATAACATGACCCCCTGTGAGTGTTTCACAATTTCCTTGGTGAAAAATGAGACTGAAACTGTACAATTTTGGCTAAGCTACCTTATCTCATGGGCAATTGTCAATCGGCTTCACAACTACTACAGCTGAGCTGAGCTACTATAACGTGCAAATTTTCTATTTTGCTTCCTTCAAAATCGAACTTTCCAGTTTTCTAGTGAAGATCAGGTTAAAAAACACGGAAAAGGTAACCATTTGCTTCAGAGGATTGAACTTTGTGGAAAAAAACCTCTCTTGGGTGGGAAGTGGTACCTACTCACAACTTTAATTGGTGCCATGTTCATTCCATCATAAAAGTAGTGGAGAAAGTGAGTGATTTGCAGCCAAAATGGTATGTTGACCTGACCGACATTTTTAAGGAATTACTACAGGAAATGGGCAAAGCGAGACAGAAGAGAGAGGAGTCACAACAAAAGGAAGAAAATAAAAAGATCTGGCCATTCGGTTGTTGCGAGAGGTTTGAATGAAATGGGTGAGCCGTATAGTAAAAGCTGGAAAAAAGGACTCCTGATTCAGAAAGTTAGAGTTGTGGGGGAAAAGCAAACAACCACACTTGTACAGCCTCTGTCTGAAACACAGTTACCACTGGTCACGAGAGAAATATAGGCCACAGTTCAGACTCAGATTCTGCTGACTCTTTCACTGCAAAAGCAAATGCCGACTCTATGTCTTCCAGATTTCATTGTGTCCAACATGTTGTACAACCAACACAAATTCTCTATTATTTTGATGAAAAGAAAGAAAGGTTGATCCACCTGTTATTTCTTGTACTGTTCACAAGTGACCTGCTCAGGGCGTACATGGCAAACGTCCTTTACATTTATGTTATTTATGCACTAATTTTAATTCAGGCAACTCTGGCTTTCGAAGAAATAATTTGTTTGTTTTCCTCATTTCTTGCATTATTCATGATGCTGTTGACTTGTTCTATGTTTGCAAAAGTAAATGTGCATTCCTTTTGTGGTGGCCAGTATCCAGTAGACACATTTTGGGCTGCCTATGGCTATTTGAACTAATGCATGAGCCTTCTAGCCACCAGACCCTTTTGAGGAGCTTTTTTTCAAGGCGTTTAAACTGCCATTATTATGTTACAGTTCAATATACAGTTTGAAAGGCAAATCATAACTAATGTTAGTGTTTTAAGAGGATTTTTAATGTTTTTAATATGACATCAGCACTACATTGGATGGTATTCAATTTCAAAGCAAGTTTCATCACAATTTGTCAATTTGGTGGCCAATTGAGAATTTATATTGATATAAAATTGTATGTCCATGTTGTACCTATCACCATTATGAAAAAATTAAAGCTCTATTGAAGTTTTCATCATTAACTGTGGGGGAACAAAATCAGTTTGTAATGTTCTTCATTAAGCTTTGCAAGGGATGCTGACTTTTCAGTAAGGCCTGTTGAAATTCCAGTTATAATGACATCTTCATTATCTAACTTGCATGCATGTAAAGAGTCCTTTGTTTCTTTAGCTTCCTTGGTATTTAGCTTGCCTTTGCCCCCTGATTTACAACCCATACATTCCATGTTGTAGGGGCATTGTTTGGCATCCTTTTGAAGTTTAACCAAGCCAAGTGAAAAAACTGTCAGTTTTCACACAGTGGGTTATGACATTTCAGGAGTTTATCTGAAGGCAAGGGCTTCTTGTTGTACACACATATACAGTCCAGTTTAAAGGAGCACTGTCACAGGAGTTTTGCTGTTTTCAGCTTCATCCTTTGTTGAAATCTTTACGTGGTACCTTACTCGTTCCCAAAATCCTCAATTGACTAACAGAAACATATCAAATGAATGGTGGCTCAGAGAGCAAACCATAATGAATTTCTGGCAATATTTTCAAGGAACGACTCTAGAATTTGAAAAAACTGGCTATTTTTTTCAAATTTCAATCCATTTCCATCCTTGCCATGCTAAGTGATAGGCAGCAATAAATGGTTTCGGTGTAGTGATAAAGTCCTAGGCAATAAAACTGCATCATTATTTTTGGGTTTCCATTGATGCAGGAACATATTTTGGTATTGTAAAATGACACTAAAATATCGGGACAGTGCCCCTTTAAGAGCTTCATCCAAAATTTCCCTTGTTTGTGTGCCTTTTGATTTCTCATTCCTGGCTGCAGCAGTTTTTTGACACAGGACAAAACCACCTTTTTGGTACTTTTTGGACTTTCAAGCAGGCTAAGTGGAAAGAAGAAATGGGACATGCTTCATTGCTGCATGTGACAACAGCATTACTAGTATTAATTGTGCAAAAACAGACACTGAGACCAGATGATGGCTGAGGCACATTTCTTTTCTGGGTATACCACCTTCCCAGGATTTCTGGTAGAACTCAGTATCTCCAAAAGTGATTTAGTTTGGAAACAACAGAATTCCAGTGACAGATATCTGGGTGAATTCTTTCACAGAAGAAGGCAATTTGTTCATTAAAGCCACAAACAATGAAGTAACAGTAATTGTATCCAGTAGTGAATATTTGCTGTTGTGACTGGTAATAGTATGCATGTTCTCTTTTAAGACTTGCAGCTCCTTTTTCTGACTACAAACATGAGTTGGACTTGTCAGGGTAATCTTTAAGGTCTGCATCCTTCAAATAGTAGGGGCACTTTACCTCCCCACAGCCCTCACCACCGCAATCACAAGAACAAAGAAAGTCAGGTGTAGCATGCAACCAGGGATTTTGTTGATTAATAAATGTACCACAAGTTTTAACATGAAAGTTGGTGTGTTTTTCCTTAATGACCTTTTCATATGCTTTAATTGCAATACTCTAATGTTTGCAACCGTGTTCTGTAGCTGCATTGCTAAACTTGAAAATGTTCGGGTAACATGTTGTTTTTACACCTTTTGCCTTTCATTAGCAGGGAATAAATGTTCATTAGCGCAAAACCTGTGGTCAATGAAATTAATGTATAATCAGTTTAGCTAAGAAACCAAACATTTCAATATGTGCTATGCTCATTAAGGCTTTTTGCATCGAGAAGAAGATTCATTAACACCAATTTAAATAGTGTTTTATCGAAAACAACATTTTTTAGTGCGAATGAAACTTCATTTCCATAGGGTTAATGTTTGATTGCGGGAAAAAAAACTCAATAACAAAAGAGCTTTTGTTGAGCATTTTTCTCTCCGATTTCCCACTGGATTTCAAAGGACGTTTATATAGGACCCGAAACTGTACAAATTCGTGAAGCAGGAACAACTAAATGATCGGGAAGAGGCAAGACGGCAGGGGATTCCTCTGGGAGAGTACCGTCAACAAATTCTTTTGAGAGTAGGGAGAAGAAGTACAAACACAATAACAGTTGCAAAATTTGCTCAGTGGTTTAGGTTTATGCAAACCTACATACCACGATGTCTAAACGGAGAGCATATTGAGGGATGAAGAACAAGCTTGTTTAATTTCAGTATTAAATACATATTACACTGTACCTTTGTTGTTAATGAAATTTTTTTCTCGTTCATGAACATTAAGTTGGTGCAAATGTTTGTTTATTTTCTTAAACGTTTGTTATTTCCATTACATTGAACCTATACATGGGCCTTAATGAATGTTCTTCTCCATTTAAAACTCCTTATTGATCACGCAAAAATTAAAATGTTTGTTTATTTCTCTACAATGATTACACATTCATTGTAATGACTGATTTTCTGACGCTAATTAATATTTATTTCCTGGTAATGAAGGGCAAAAGGTGTATTAAGGACTGTGAAGGCTGTGCTGGATTGGTGTGAGAAGCTGCTTTACTAATTGATGCCCCAACTCTACCAGCTCTGTGACGATGGAAACTAGAACCTTGTGATTGATTTCGGGTATCTTCCTCTATGATTTTCCTCTCTGCAGCTGTGATTTGAATGTTAACATTTGAACATGCCATTAAAACAAAAGTTTCAGAGAAAGGATGAATCAAGCTCAGAGACACGGGCCTTGTTTTGCAAGAATTCAGTTTAGTTTAAAAATTCTTAAATTGGTCTCATCTGGCACAGGAATTGA
>JAHPZR010042156.1:0-29738 GCA_019787425.1 Platygyra sinensis | reverse complement strand
GTTTTTAAAAACTTGACCGACACAGATTTCGAGAAGTGTCCCTTTTTAGCTTACATTGACTTTCCTCTCCGATGCCCCCAGTTTTATTCGTGCTTACTTCAATTTAGAGCTGTCATAGCAGTACTTAACGTTGCACGTGTTTACATGTAAACCAATTCATGATGGACTCATCCACACAAATGAAGGTCTTCTATTACTTTACCGTGTCTCCTCGTATTATTTTCCATTCTTTCAACGGCACTATCGGTTGGCGCTTGCTTCCTCGACGTTGACGAGGAAAAAAACGGGTGGCCATAACAGTAAAACCAAACGGTTCCAAAGCTTGGAAGGCCGAAGGCACCTTACGAACCGCCTCTTAAAATTGGTCGCCATTTTGAAGCACTACCGAGAAGCCCTGGAACGAAAGCATGCATTCGTCCCCATGCCCCTAGGGGACACCCGGACTACTAAAAGCACAGCAGTATGCTTGGAGAGCCACACCACCGAACCGCTAAAAACATTGGCACACAATCCAACTGTAATACCATAGTGATCAGCATTTAAAAAGTTGTTACATTTACTTGTTGCGCGCCATGGGACAGGGTGCTTGTTGTACCTACCTATTAGTGCTTAAAAAGCGTTTCTAGTACCTCTTAGAGTATCCCCAGTCCACAGTGGGGGCTTTTGCGGTCCCTTTTATGGTATTTATGCTAGAAGAAAAATTGTGACAGGAGGATTATGCATTGTCTTGGTTACCTTTCTAGGAGTGAAAAAAATTTCAAGGCCCAAAAAACGATCTTATTCCTCTTAGGGTTTCTTTTCAAACTTTCCAGCAGGCACCCTGTTGTTTGATATGAAGTCGCCCCTACTATCAAAGGACAAGATTCCAGGGATACAATGGTAGATCCTTTTTTACTTCACACACTGCAAGACTACTATGGGGCATTTTCAAATGATTTGAAACATTCTCTTCTAGACTCAATCAGATAATAGAGATTTAAATACGTTCAGAAAACATCCTGCAAGAAAGGGGCATGTTCAAATCTGAACTTCTATAACCCATTTAGTTCACTAAATTTTCTCCATTTCTAAATATTTTATTGGTTTAAATTGATCATGTGAAGCGATAGTGTCTGCAGCTAAACACTACAACCAACAGTGCCCATCTGAGGAAAATACCCGGATGGATATAGTCGTCTATGAAAAGTTTTCGGCAAACAAGTGGGCTTATTGAAAATAAAACAGTTAAATTGAAATTAAGTGGGTTTTGTCTGATTTCTTTTTTCAAAATTTTTACATTTAACTTTCACCGCTTTAATCTAAAAAAGGTGTAAAAATTTAAATATGATTTTTGAACTGCCATGCAGAAGAAAATTTATTGGTGAACAATAAGACAATAGAGTGTTTATGTCATCGGAGACTATCGGTCTGATAGTTTGCCCCTAGCGAAATTTGATGTTCTTAAAAACTAGCTATATTTGCCCTCGAAGCTCGACTTCTCGTGTGTGCAAAGATTTTGTTTAAAGAACATCAAATTTTCGACGGGAAACTATCAGCAATAGTTCCTTTGACAGACCACTCTATTGTTTAATTAGAAACACAGAACACAGCATGATCTGCCCACACAATGGATCCAGCAAAGAGAATTTTCGTTTTGATTAATCAAAACAAACAGTCAGATCATTTCATTACTTATTCTATTAATGTTTTCTAAAATAAATACAAGACATTTTCTGTGTTTTTCAGTCAAGTTATAACAACACTAACCAGGAAAAAAGGCTTTGGGAACACTGCAGGGTTCGTACACTTTTTTGAGGCAGAATTCAAGACTTTTTCCAGACTTTTTCCAATCCATTTTTTTGTATTTTCCAGACTCAAGATAACAGTAGAGATTCTTTATGGCCCGAGAAACAAACACAATGAATCATAATGCAATGCAGGGCATTGGAGACTGGGCTCGCGAACTTGAATCTCATTCTCCGACCGTACCGCATTTTATTATGAAGTGTTTTGCCGTTTGGCCAAGTTAATGCAACTGAAATCAGCTACATTGCAAAGATTTCAGCTAGCTTTGAAACACCGGCCTGCTCCCCCTTAAGAAAAATTCCAGACTTCATCCCATTTTTCAAGACTTTGCCTTTAATTTCCATACTTTTTCCAGGTCTGGAAAAGTAGTTCGCAAATTTCCAGACTTTTTCAAGAATTCAAGACTTTGTACGACCCTGCACTGAGCTCATGTTTCCCACAGAATTTCCTTCTACCCCATATTTCCTGAAAACTAGATAATAACACAGATATTGTTTTCTATTCCTTAATTAAGCGCCACATGTTAACCTTCTGTAATATAATATTTATTCAACTTCTAACTGATAAACAAGTTTGCATGTCCAACTACGATTTGCAACATTGTTCTTTACATACAATTTAGTGTACGCGAAAATTGAATTGTTCCATTTACTAATATTAATACGTATTCCACTTCTCTATTTTTTCTTGTAAGGAGGATTTTTATTTCCACCATTCTTTGCCATTAGCGTGTGTTGCGTGAATTTGGTTAAAAACGGCAGGGACCTTTTCTGATTTACTACAAAATAAAAATTGTAAAAGCTCGAAGGCAGGAAAAAAAAAAAGGGTCTCCATCAATTAACTGGGGAACCTTTTCAAAAAACGAAAATATATATTCTGCATATGCTTTCACAAGGGACTTTGACGGAACGGCGCCCCACCGAGCGTTTTATAATTTTCCCCCAGAAACAAAAACTCCGGCCAGTTGCTACGGGCCGAAAAGTAACACAACCTGGACCCTTATTTATCCCACCGCGTTCACCAAAGGGGCAATTCCAGGTAAAAAACACCGATCTTATTTATTACCCGACAGCACATGTTCCATGGATGGACGGCCAGACACGTAAATGTACCTGTCCTTTAAGCCCGGCAATGTTGTGACTATTCTCCTTCGAAAACGTGAACAAAAATTGCAAGGCAAAAAAACCGAACAAAACAAAAATACAGCCTTAACAATCTAGGAATTAATTTCAGCGCCTTTAGTAGGCCAGCCAAAAAAACTGGTTCTCCTAAGCTAACATTCTCTTGATCCTTGCAAAAATGTAGCCTAGACGTTGCAGCATCCAGAAAAAACGGATTTTTTGGGGCCACAGTTTTTTGACCACCAAAGAAACCATTTTCTCATCAGGGACGGGGGCCATGTTCTCTGTTCCTAGCAAAAGTTAAATTTGCTACACCTTGGACAAAAAAAATTGCTCTTTCTGAGGGGGGATAAAGAAAAAAGGAGCTGAGGAAAATGGTGGCCAATTGGCTGATGATGGGGAACATCATCCGGTGGACCCCCGGGGACAAAAAAATGGGGGAGTGGGAGTTTGAGATCTGCCTACTGACCAAAAAACCTCAAAAAAAAAAAAAAAAAAAATAAAATAAAAAAAAAACAAAACGAAAGCAAAAAACCATGGAAAACCGACTGCCACCCCTCGGGCTGTGCAGTTAAAAAAAAGGTGGCGGTCCGTATGGAATTTCTTTACCCCATTCTTCAAATTTTTCCCAGGGGGAATGTTGAAAAGTTTCAAAAAATTGGGTCTGATTTCCATTAGAATGGGTAATTAGTAATGGCAAATTCCCAGGGGACCAACATCCTTGAGGACTTAGAACAAACCAGGAGGAATGTATGTTTGAAAAAAAAAAAGGTCGAGTGTTTAAAAAAGGCCCGAACCAGTTTCCCCACTTTCTCGAGCGGCCCGAAAAAAAAACACGTTCTTCACTCCACTGGGAAAAAAAAAGGCCATAGCAAAAAACATTCTGGGGAAAAAACCTTATATGATTAACCAGAGGGGGCTGATTTTAAGGCACGCTACAAGTACGTGTATTAATTTATGAGGAAAAACGAGGTTTTATCTTCTTCAGGTTTCCAGGCATATAACCCACCTACTCTCGTCTTTTAAATTCAAGACTTTAAAAATGGAAAAATTGGCCCTTTTGCTGGGCCCTGGGAAACAAGTAATCCTCCAGGACTTTTTGAGGAAGCAGGGTTATGGGCCCAGTAGTTTGAAGACCTGAATAATGCTCTCCACCAGATAAATCACTATCCAGTGGATAATGTTTAACAAAAACAAACCATGCTATCCAACTGGATAGTGATTTATCTGGTGGATAACATTGTCCACCTTCGAACTACCTGGGTCTGTGGTAAAATGCAGAGTGGGGAAAAAGGGGAAAATGGAGGCTGCAGACTTTTTAATTGAATCATGTTACTGTTTCCATTGGTGACAGCTAACTGTAAACAGGCTAACCAGAGCATTGTTTGCGCTGACCTGAGGGATGTCATTCAGGCTAAACCAGTGCCACTATTCAGGCTAACCAAGAGTAGGCTTTCACTCTGATTATCATAAATAGCCCTGTACAAGGTTAGTTGCTCGATAGTCTAATGAAAATAACACTATGTATAATATACTCACAAAAATTTCAAGTATGTTGATTGGTTTCAATAAACGAGCTGCATAAAAGATTATAGAGTGTCAAAATGGATGGTTATAGAGTGCAAATACGGAAGTTGCAGTGGAAACTATTAGGGAAGCGCGAAATTTAACTTGAAGCACAAAACCAAAAATGGCTGAAAAGCTGTGTATACTTCGTCCGACGAAATTAGTTGTGTTGACTAGCTGAAACTAAAGGCAAAAAACAAAAGCTCTTCTAAATTAACACAAATGTAGTTGAATGTTTGGGAAAACTAGGGAAATGAAAGAAAATTCAATCCTAAACTGGAGGAGTATGAGCACGAAGATCTCGATGAAAAGTTACAAATGCTGAAGTACTTACCAAAGATGGATTAGAGTATGAACCGGAGAGTTTGAAGTCCATGCTGGCAGCCTTTTATCGGCGTTTAAAAGAACGTGACTACATGTATTCAATCACGGGACCGGGAGTTTTACAAGTCCAAGTTTGTGCTCGAGCGAAAAGTAAGACATCTTCGCCAGCAAGGAAAAGGGATGAGGCCGAACGCGGCAAGTGCGCTGACAAAGAAAGAAGAAGAAATACTATGAACAGCAAAAACTCTGGGCGATTCCAGTCCAGGAGTTAGTCTCAGACGATGTAGTGGAAAGCAACTGAGGGCAGCAAACGTTTAGAGGCAGTCTATTATTCAGGTGATCGGCCACGCAAATGAAAAGTCGCCGAACGACTACAATGAAGGAAATGAAGGGAGCATCGACAGTTATCACGGCACACATCACACATCAGCGGCCCCACAGCGAACTCCACAGACAACAACATCAAACAGTTTCCTAGGCTTTTCAGTGTGGTTTTTTTCTTCCAACTAGTACGGAACAGATCCAGCAAGCAAGCAGCCATCATGCTTTTACGGTAAACAATTTCCACAACTGTCAAGTCACGTTTAGCGTCATTCAAGGACAGGCGGTTTCACCCAAAAGTTCAGATCAGCATTAACCGTCTGTTCGAGGTAACCCATTACGGAACAATTACAAACTTGCCATCGCTTAACTGATTTTTCACGCTCTTGATATAAAAACTTGTTCAGTTTATAAAGTTTCTGAAGTTTACCTGAAAATTCACGCTTGGTTTACCTGTCACTAGGTTGTAATTGATTGGTTGAAATAAAACATGTGAGCAGTTTGGAAGCCACTTCAGAGTTGCGTGTCCATAGAAGCGTGACGGTCGCATTTTCTCGATTTTTTTTATAATTTTGTTGAGAATATTATAAAAAAAAAATCGTATGATCGCTCGTGCATTTCTTGATATATGGTCACTCGTGATGTTTTTCAAATTCTCAAATTGCACTCGCCCGCGGCTCGTGCAATTTTGAGAACTTGAAAAACATCACTCGTGCCCATATATCACGAAGTGCACTCGCGTTCATACGATTTCTTATACATATACTTAAAACATCTGTAGTCTGCAGTCTGTATTTTACCCTCATTCTGCATCTTACTTCCAGTGTGAAGTCTGCATTCTATATTGACTGGTTTGAAAGAACTACAAAAATCTTCGCAATGTCTTGGGAAATCTTTGGATGTCTTTGGAGAATATGCGGTTTTTTAAAAAAAACCTGTCACTCTCAGACTAATAAGAGCGCTCCAAGCTTACTTTTTCAAAAAGTCGCCCTTTAACTTTAAAATGGTCATCATCACCCAAGTTTTGCCAGAATTTTGGTCGCCAAAAATCTTTTCCACTCGCCATGGCGACCAAAATGGTCGCAGCTTAGAGCGCTGAATAATCTTGTGCACTAGTGTTCTTTCATAAAAGACAGCAAAACAAAAACAAAAGGATGTGCTATCTTTGAGGGTGTTTTCTAATTCATAGCTTGTTAAGGACTACCACTTTTACATTGTACCCACATTTAGGAATTGGTTCTTTTTCCCTGTTGTCGTGTGTTTTGTTCAATAATAGATCACAATTTAAGGCATCAAAATGTGTTAAGAACATCAGTGACACACTCGCCCTATCACCCTGGTGCTGATTTTTCTGTTCTTACCACATTTTAACATCATCTGTGATCTAACTCTTACTGAACAAAATAATGATCTTGAACAGATGCACCGCAACATGGAATCTGCCACTGCCACTGCCACTGCCACTGCCACTGCCACTGCCACTGCCACTGCCACTGCCACTGCCACTGCCACTGTAACTGCTACTGCTGCTGCTGCTGCTGCTGCTGCTGCTACTACTACTACTACTACTACTACTACTACTACTACTACAACTACAACTACAACTACAACTACAACTACAACTACAACTACAACTACAACTACAACTACAACTACAATTACTACTACAATTACAATTACTGCTACTGCTGCTGCTTCTGCTTCTACTACTAACTACTACTACTGCTACTACTACTACTACTACTACTACTACAACTACTACAACTACTACAACTACTACAACTACTACAACTACTACAACTACTACAACTACTACAACTACTACAACTACTACAACTACTACAACTACTACAACTACTACAACTACTACAACTACTACAATTACAATTACAATTACTGTTACTGCTGCTGCTGCTGCTACTACTACTGCTACTGCTACAGGTGCGGATCCAGGGGAGGTGAAATGGGTGAATTTTCACCCCCTTTTTTCTGAGCCCTCTTCTTTCTTTTTTTGTCCTTATCCCTCAAATATTGAAATAATATTTGATTTCTCTGACATTATTACAAAAATTCACCCCCCATTTCAAAATCCTGGATCCACCCTTGTGCTACTGCTGCTGCTACTGCTACTGCTACTGCTACTGCTACTACTACTACCGCTACTGCTACTGCTACTGCTACTGCTACTGCTACTACTACTACCGCTACTGCTACTGCTACTGCTACTGCTACTGCTACTGCTAGTACTACTACTGCTACTGCTACTGCTGCTACTACTACTACTACTACTGCTACTGCTACTGCTACTGCTAGTGCTAGTGCTACTACTGCTATTGCTACTGCTGCTGCTGTTGCTGCTACTGCTACTACTACTGCAAATAGTAATAATTTATATTGTGCAGGTTACATGAATATATGATCACCTGCGCAGTATAAAAGTGAGCTATAAAATAATATCTGTACCGAGTCAATAAAATTAATGTCTTAATGGTAACCATAGTAAAGAGGTTGATTACTTTGTAAGTTTATTTTCCATCCACTGTAGGTGATGCTTCTCACTGGTAAAGACAAAGGAAAGATTGGTAAAGTCACTGAAGTGGTTAGAAGCAAGAATTGGGTGTTTGTTGAAGCATTAAATACGGTAATTTGATCTCTAAATTTTCAAATTGTTACAAATGTTTTCCCACCTAGTAATGTGGTTGCTTGGTACAAGGATTCACTTAAAGAGGTGAAATCTATAAATATGTCAATAAACAAGTGCAAACAGTACTGTTTTGGCCTTATCGGCCTCATCAGTGCAGTGCTGGTTCTAAGATGGGGGAGAAGCTGTATGATCACCCAAACTGATCCCACATGTGTGGTATTGTCTAAGCCATGCCAGAGTGCTCTAACTAGTAAAACTAGTAGTAAACTAGTGAGGATACACACTGCTAACAGCAATGACTCATCCTATATGTAAATCTGTCTCTCTATATTTACTAATGCCTTGTTCTTTTTGCTTAGCATAAACGTTATTTGCCACCACAAGGTGATTTTAAAGGAGGTCTTGTTAACAGTGAGGCCCCCATGCAGGTCACAGAAGTTTCTCTTTTGGATCCATCAGATGGGTGAGCTGCTATTTCTTTTGTAGGTTTGTTCAAAAAACATTACTGCAAAGAAAATAAAATAATGTTCCATCTATAGCCAGATCCCCTCTTGTAGGTAATAAATTGCAAACAGATAAGGACATACCTTTTTGCACTTGCCCCACCTTTCATGCTGCCAGAATTGCTCTTGCCCCATTTTTCATGCGGCCTGAATGGGCAACAGCTCTGTCACACGGCCTGATTATGTTCAGCTCATTTGGGAGCCTTGGCTAACTTGTCAATTGCTCACAGGAAGTCAGCTTACAACACAAAAGACTACAGAAGTTTTTAAATTGAAGCATCTCAGTACACATCGGTATAATTTCCAAATAGCTATGCTAGTAATTTCACAGTAACCTAACATTCACTTGCAAATGTTGAATATGAGAAATTTAATGCCTTGCATAAAAACAAACTCGTCACCTAGTGGACACTGGCCATGAGATCAGGTCAAATGTAGAGTTCACAACCTTTCCTCACCCTAGCCTGCAGAACAGTTGGATTAATGGGGCAGAGACTGAAATGCAATCATGAGTGCAACCATGAGTGTGAAGCACAAAATGAAAAAAAATCAGCCTGTAGTCACACCATTGTTTATGCTCTACCACCCTCTTGAAATGATTGACATAAAAGTATGAGAACAGTAATAATTATTATTCAATTTATCAGTGTGAAAAAATGTCTCGAGTAACCAATTTACAAATGTACACATGACACAAGACAGTCAACAGAGGTGAACATCTGCCAGAGCAAACAAAGGAGGTATAAACCTAAACATCAAGCTCAGGAGATGAAAAGCTCGAACTTATTTAGGATGCAAGGAACATAACTTTAACATACATTTCTGCAGTATGATTGAGGCAAGACAAATCACACTTTATAACTCGACACATCGCAAATTACAGAGGTATCAAATTCTGCAAAGTGATGGACAACAGCTAAAACCATACAGACTCTGACCTCTAACAGTTTAACAGCTCTACTCTACTTTTAAAAAAGTCCTCCTAATAACACAACATTGAGTGCCTTTCTGAAACAAGCAAAGAGCAAGGTCAACAGGCTGGAATTTATAAGAGAATGGCAAATGTAGAAATGTCACAAGCTGTAGGAGTCTGTGTAAGCCTGTCACCCCAATTTAACACATTTTGTTGTTTCTTGCATATGACATAACATGGCGTAAAGCAATTAGTCAGTAAAAATTGTTTGCCAGGTGAAAGTTTGGAAGAGCATGAATAATGGTATGACTACAGGTTGAATTTTTTTGTGTTGTGCTTCACATATGTGGTCATGCTCCACTCTCTTGTATTACATTTTGCTCTCTGCTCTGCTAATCCACCTCTTCTGCAGGCTATTCCCACTACCACACAGCTTCTTTGACCTTTTTATTCTCGCTCAACTTTGCAAGGAGCCCAAATGCTTTTGTGTGGCCCATACAATGAGTTATGATTCAGCACTTCCTGTGCAGGCTACCTGTAGACTACCATATAGGCTTGGCATTTCTGTGAGTCACTGATTGGAGTTCAAACTGTGTCCCAAATCAAGGAAAATGCAAATTAGTGTGGCCTCATGGAGGTCATGTGGGACCTTTTGCAGGAAAGTTGTGTTGACTGTCTGTGTTTTCTGTAAAATCGTTTCTGCATTCAAAAAAAGGATCATTATATCAATGAAGTGAATGTGAAGTGGTGATTTATTTGGTGCACTGGGTGAAAATATTCCCTTCACCAAGAGGATAGTATTGGACATATTCTGAACCTAGATGTCGAGAGAAATACCAGGAATACTTTTGACATGTTATGCACAGGGTGCCAGGCAGGTGTATTATGTGTGATGTAGAGCAGGATTGCATTCAGTGTTTGTTTTGAGAATTAGCAAACTTTACCACGACTGGTGGAAAGCTCCTTGTAATAAGGGCCTTAACCCTTAATGCCTCCTATGGCTGAGTCTATTTGATGGGCCACTGATGTTTTGGGTGGATTTTCCCATTTATACAATTCACCAAAAAAGTACAAGTTGGCCGTACAAGTTTGTTATGGGTGTGAAGAGCAATGCCACTGGTGAATCATAACTTAATGACTGTCCTGGTAGTTCCTTGGTCATACTCTTACCACATGCATTTGTACATGTAGTTGTTAATTAGAGCAGTTCTCAAGGTCAATTTAATTTTTTATGTGTAAAGGGAGAATGTTGGCTTTTTGTAGGAAACCCACAGAGGTGTCTTACCGATTCAATGAAAAGGGCGAAAAGATTAGAGTATCAGAACGTACTGGTCGCATTGTTGCTAAACCGCCTTGGGAAAGAAGAGACTGGAAGAGTCGAGCAGCTGTGAAGGGTTAGTAATTCACTTGTTGATGGCAGTCTCTCTAAGGACCTGTTCTAACGGAGCGGGCTTGATGGCTGGTTGACTGGTAGGAGGCCCAGTCACCATAACAAGCTCTCCCAAGCATTAGAACTTCATGTATTTCTTCAGGTTAACTAGAGGTGAACCCTTTGCATGAGAAATTGTGCAGTGTTAGCTCACTCAGGCATTAGGAGGATAATAGTTAGTAGAGGAGGATTTCATAACCAGTCTCCTCTACTGACTATGGGAGGATGGTGCTGAGACAAGACTCGCTTTTGATGTTAGGGAGACTCCTTTTGAGCAAGCCAACTTTTAACCACGTAAACACAGTTTTATTTACAATTTCTTCATAGCTCAGCGTACATCACTGAGTTACGATGCATGCAGGAAAGTTGGAAAGATCAAAAGAAGCGTAATAGTTACACAAGGCAAAGTCGAGAGCAACTTTAGGTTCTTGAGTGCTCTCCAAACTTCCTGCAGGCGCCTGAACTCGATAGTGTAAGCTTAAGTGTGAATCAATTGTCTTAAAACATTGCCTCGTGCATCGGCATTACATCACGATGCATACTCGCATGTACTGAGCTTCATAGCTCGGTCTTGCTATATGTTATATTGGCTATTTTTAACTCACCTGCCAGGGAAAAGTGATAACTTACAGAGCACATGTTAAACCGGGTGGGCCCATGTCTAGGGGGGAGGTTATTCCTCCTATCAGGAAGAGCTTTTCTCTATATTTACAGGCACTGATTTCTATAACGTTACAATGGGTACTGTTTTGTGTTGTGAGCGGAACCAAATCAGCCATGAGGTAAAATGTTAAGTCTGCATATGAGCCAAGTGGCCCATCCGGCCAGAGCTTATTCCGGTTTCTGTCGCATAAAGCGACTGGGAGTATTTCTACTCCCCCCTGGATGGGATGCTAGTCCATCGCAGGGTTACCCCCCAGTATTAAATTCGCCGGTACCCATTTATACACCTGGGTGGAGAGAGGCACTGTGAGAGTAAATGTCTTACCCAAGAACACAACACAGTGTCACCAACTAGAGATCGAAACCGGACCACTTCATCCCGAAACGAGCGAACTGACCTTGAGGTTTGATGCACCCAGTTCCTCGATTTGTTTTGGAGAGGAAATTCGCCATCCAGATAAATGCAAATTTCTTTTCTGGTTTTATTTATTTATTGTTTCCTTGTAGATGGTGACTTTGACACGCCGTCATCAGCTGTTACTAAACAAACCTACTTGCCATCGCTACTATATTTTCATGAAGAGATCATGCACGCTCTGAATGTAACTCCAACAATTCCAAAAAAAGAACCTGACAGACGCGATTTGATGATGAAAGAAATCGAGAAAGCTACAAACTGGGATGTTGGCAAAAAAGCAGATGGAGAGCGTAGTCTAATGGACAAAATGTACTTTACATTTACCTATTACAGTTATAAAATTAAGCAGTTTTTGAGAATTGATAAATTATAACCGAGTTTTTTATATCTGAGTTTGAGTTTCCGAAACACACAAAATAACGCAAGAACTACCTTATTTTTGGAAATTAACAATGCACTTTATGACGCGATTTTACAAAATTCGCGTTAATTTAATGTATCTTAATTAATGTCGATGTAAATTTAATGCACGCTATTTTACAACATTGTTATTTTAAAGCACCTTTATTTCATTCCAAAACCTTATTAGTTCATGACTTCTCTATTGGCTCTTCACAGTCACTCTCTGACAGGACGCCTGCGCTTAAAATCGAGTACAGAATGCCTTATGACTGATCTTGATATTCCTCTTTCTCCCCGAAACATCCGTGGACATGTCTTGGATGGTTTTGTTGAGGGAATCAAAACGCAGTTGGGCGTTTTAGAAATGTAAAGTGCGAGTTTGCAGAATCATGAAAATCTTGGTAAATAAAGAAAGATGCTTATCGAAAATTCGCGTTAATTTAATGCATGTAAACCTAACTTTTGAAACTTCGCGTTAACCTAGTGTATTAACGTAAATTTTATAAGCGTTTTCAACGTGCATTGTAATTTCCTATAGTAAGGTAGTCAAACCTGTGGCTTAGAGCATGTCCAGAACAGGTATTCAAACAGACCACGTGGATTGAAGAGATCAAATTGTCTAATCCTTTAAAAACAGAGGATACACTTAATTCTTTTTTCTTGCCGGTACAAAAAAAAAGAATTGAGATAGTTTGCCCCGCAAATAGCTTGAAAGCTAGTCGCGACGGCGCAAGACAAGTACATGAATAACACAGGTTATCTCGTATAGAAAGTAGAATGGTCACGGGATGTTGTTTAAACTGAATCATTAAATAGTGGTTTTGATATTTTGCGTCGGTTTAAGAACTGCATCATTTCAGGAGCCCGTGGTCATTGTCGTTTTTTATTAACTCTTTGTTAATTTTAAGAACGTTTCGCGCCCAAAAACTTCCCACGTGCAGATTTTTTTAAAACTTTCACTGCGGGTAGAAAATGATAAGAGGGAGCTTAAGCACGCACGTTTTTGAGACGCGGACGGCAACCGGAAGAGAACATTACGCTTGCTAGGACCGTATTTTCTCCCAGATTTTTATACTACTCATCTCTAATGGAGAAAAGACGGGCTCCTGAAATGATGCAGTTCTTAAACCGACGCAAAATATCAAAACCACTATTTAATGATTCAGTTTAAAACAACATCCCGTGACCATTCTACTTTCTATACGAGATAACCTGTGTTATTCATGTACTTGTCTTGCGCCGTCGCGACTAGCTTTCAAGCTATTTGCGGGGCAAACTATCTCAATTCTTTTTTTTTGTACCGGCAAGAAAAAAGAATTAAGTGTATCCTCTGTTTTTAAAGGATTAGACAATTTGATCTCTTCAATCCACGTGGTCTGTTTGAATACCTGTTCTGGACATGCTCTAAGCCACAGGTTTGACTACCTTACTATAGGAAATTACAATGCACGTTGAAAACGCTTATAAAATTTACGTTAATACACTAGGTTAACGCGAAGTTTCAAAAGTTAGGTTTACATGCATTAAATTAACGCGAATTTTTCGATAAGCATCTTTCTTTATTTACCAAGATTTTCATGATTCTGCAAACTCGCACTTTACATTTCTAAAACGCCCAACTGCGTTTTGATTCCCTCAACAAAACCATCCAAGACATGTCCACGGATGTTTCGGGGAGAAAGAGGAATATCAAGATCAGTCATAAGGCATTCTGTACTCGATTTTAAGCGCAGGCGTCCTGTCAGAGAGTGACTGTGAAGAGCCAATAGAGAAGTCATGAACTAATAAGGTTTTGGAATGAAATAAAGGTGCTTTAAAATAACAATGTTGTAAAATAGCGTGCATTAAATTTACATCGACATTAATTAAGATACATTAAATTAACGCGAATTTTGTAAAATCGCGTCATAAAGTGCATTGTTAATTTCCAAAAATAAGGTAGTTCTTGCGTTATTTTGTGTGTTTCGGAAACTCAAACTCAGATATAAAAAACTCGGTTATAATTTATCAATTCTCAAAAACTGCTTAATTTTATAACTGTAATAGGTAAATGTAAAGTACATTTTGTCCATTAGACTACGCTCTCCATCTGCTTTTTTGCCAACATCCCAGTTTGTAGCTTTCTCGATTTCTTTCATCATCAAATCGCGTCTGTCAGGTTCTTTTTTTGGAATTGTTGGAGTTACATTCAGAGCGTGCATGATCTCTTCATGAAAATATAGTAGCGATGGCAAGTAGGTTTGTTTAGTAACAGCTGATGACGGCGTGTCAAAGTCACCATCTACAAGGAAACAATAAATAAATAAAACCAGAAAAGAAATTTGCATTTATCTGGATGGCGAATTTCCTCTCCAAAACAAATCGAGGAACTGGGTGCATCAAACCTCAAGGTCAGTTCGCTCGTTTCGGGATGAAGTGGTCCGGTTTCGATCTCTAGTTGGTGACACTGTGTTGTGTTCTTGGGTAAGACATTTACTCTCACAGTGCCTCTCTCCACCCAGGTGTATAAATGGGTACCGGCGAATTTAATACTGGGGGGTAACCCTGCGATGGACTAGCATCCCATCCAGGGGGGAGTAGAAATACTCCCAGTCGCTTTATGCGACAGAAACCGGAATAAGCTCTGGCCGGATGGGCCACTTGGCTCATATGCAGACTTAACATTTTACCTCATGGCTGATTTGGTTCCGCTCACAACACAAAACAGTACCCATTGTAACGTTATAGAAATCAGTGCCTGTAAATATAGAGAAAAGCTCTTCCTGATAGGAGGAATAACCTCCCCCCTAGACATGGGCCCACCCGGTTTAACATGTGCTCTGTAAGTTATCACTTTTCCCTGGCAGGTGAGTTAAAAATAGCCAATATAACATATAGCAAGACCGAGCTATGAAGCTCAGTACATGCGAGTATGCATCGTGATGTAATGCCGATGCACGAGGCAATGTTTTAAGACAATTGATTCACACTTAAGCTTACACTATCGAGTTCAGGCGCCTGCAGGAAGTTTGGAGAGCACTCAAGAACCTAAAGTTGCTCTCGACTTTGCCTTGTGTAACTATTACGCTTCTTTTGATCTTTCCAACTTTCCTGCATGCATCGTAACTCAGTGATGTACGCTGAGCTATGAAGAAATTGTAAATAAAACTGTGTTTACGTGGTTAAAAGTTGGCTTGCTCAAAAGGAGTCTCCCTAACATCAAAAGCGAGTCTTGTCTCAGCACCATCCTCCCATAGTCAGTAGAGGAGACTGGTTATGAAATCCTCCTCTACTAACTATTATCCTCCTAATGCCTGAGTGAGCTAACACTGCACAATTTCTCATGCAAAGGGTTCACCTCTAGTTAACCTGAAGAAATACATGAAGTTCTAATGCTTGGGAGAGCTTGTTATGGTGACTGGGCCTCCTACCAGTCAACCAGCCATCAAGCCCGCTCCGTTAGAACAGGTCCTTAGAGAGACTGCCATCAACAAGTGAATTACTAACCCTTCACAGCTGCTCGACTCTTCCAGTCTCTTCTTTCCCAAGGCGGTTTAGCAACAATGCGACCAGTACGTTCTGATACTCTAATCTTTTCGCCCTTTTCATTGAATCGGTAAGACACCTCTGTGGGTTTCCTACAAAAAGCCAACATTCTCCCTTTACACATAAAAAATTAAATTGACCTTGAGAACTGCTCTAATTAACAACTACATGTACAAATGCATGTGGTAAGAGTATGACCAAGGAACTACCAGGACAGTCATTAAGTTATGATTCACCAGTGGCATTGCTCTTCACACCCATAACAAACTTGTACGGCCAACTTGTACTTTTTTGGTGAATTGTATAAATGGGAAAATCCACCCAAAACATCAGTGGCCCATCAAATAGACTCAGCCATAGGAGGCATTAAGGGTTAAGGCCCTTATTACAAGGAGCTTTCCACCAGTCGTGGTAAAGTTTGCTAATTCTCAAAACAAACACTGAATGCAATCCTGCTCTACATCACACATAATACACCTGCCTGGCACCCTGTGCATAACATGTCAAAAGTATTCCTGGTATTTCTCTCGACATCTAGGTTCAGAATATGTCCAATACTATCCTCTTGGTGAAGGGAATATTTTCACCCAGTGCACCAAATAAATCACCACTTCACATTCACTTCATTGATATAATGATCCTTTTTTTGAATGCAGAAACGATTTTACAGAAAACACAGACAGTCAACACAACTTTCCTGCAAAAGGTCCCACATGACCTCCATGAGGCCACACTAATTTGCATTTTCCTTGATTTGGGACACAGTTTGAACTCCAATCAGTGACTCACAGAAATGCCAAGCCTATATGGTAGTCTACAGGTAGCCTGCACAGGAAGTGCTGAATCATAACTCATTGTATGGGCCACACAAAAGCATTTGGGCTCCTTGCAAAGTTGAGCGAGAATAAAAAGGTCAAAGAAGCTGTGTGGTAGTGGGAATAGCCTGCAGAAGAGGTGGATTAGCAGAGCAGAGAGCAAAATGTAATACAAGAGAGTGGAGCATGACCACATATGTGAAGCACAACACAAAAAAATTCAACCTGTAGTCATACCATTATTCATGCTCTTCCAAACTTTCACCTGGCAAACAATTTTTACTGACTAATTGCTTTACGCCATGTTATGTCATATGCAAGAAACAACAAAATGTGTTAAATTGGGGTGACAGGCTTACACAGACTCCTACAGCTTGTGACATTTCTACATTTGCCATTCTCTTATAAATTCCAGCCTGTTGACCTTGCTCTTTGCTTGTTTCAGAAAGGCACTCAATGTTGTGTTATTAGGAGGACTTTTTTAAAAGTAGAGTAGAGCTGTTAAACTGTTAGAGGTCAGAGTCTGTATGGTTTTAGCTGTTGTCCATCACTTTGCAGAATTGATACCTCTGTAATTTGCGATGTGTCGAGTTATAAAGTGTGATTTGTCTTGCCTCAATCATACTGCAGAAATGTATGTTAAAGTTATGTTCCTTGCATCCTAAATAAGTTCGAGCTTTTCATCTCCTGAGCTTGATGTTTAGGTTTATACCTCCTTTGTTTGCTCTGGCAGATGTTCACCTCTGTTGACTGTCTTGTGTCATGTGTACATTTGTAAATTGGTTACTCGAGACATTTTTTCACACTGATAAATTGAATAATAATTATTACTGTTCTCATACTTTTATGTCAATCATTTCAAGAGGGTGGTAGAGCATAAACAATGGTGTGACTACAGGCTGATTTTTTTTCATTTTGTGCTTCACACTCATGGTTGCACTCATGATTGCATTTCAGTCTCTGCCCATTAATCCAACTGTTCTGCAGGCTAGGGTGAGGAAAGGTTGTGAACTCTACATTTGACCTGATCTCATGGCCAGTGTCCACTAGGTGACGAGTTTGTTTTTATGCAAGGCATTAAATTTCTCATATTCAACATTTGCAAGTGAATGTTAGGTTACTGTGAAATTACTAGCATAGCTATTTGGAAATTATACCGATGTGTACTGAGATGCTTCAATTTAAAAACTTCTGTAGTCTTTTGTGTTGTAAGCTGACTTCCTGTGAGCAATTGACAAGTTAGCCAAGGCTCCCAAATGAGCTGAACATAATCAGGCCGTGTGACAGAGCTGTTGCCCATTCAGGCCGCATGAAAAATGGGGCAAGAGCAATTCTGGCAGCATGAAAGGTGGGGCAAGTGCAAAAAGGTATGTCCTTATCTGTTTGCAATTTATTACCTACAAGAGGGGATCTGGCTATAGATGGAACATTATTTTATTTTCTTTGCAGTAATGTTTTTTGAACAAACCTACAAAAGAAATAGCAGCTCACCCATCTGATGGATCCAAAAGAGAAACTTCTGTGACCTGCATGGGGGCCTCACTGTTAACAAGACCTCCTTTAAAATCACCTTGTGGTGGCAAATAACGTTTATGCTAAGCAAAAAGAACAAGGCATTAGTAAATATAGAGAGACAGATTTACATATAGGATGAGTCATTGCTGTTAGCAGTGTGTATCCTCACTAGTTTACTACTAGTTTTACTAGTTAGAGCACTCTGGCATGGCTTAGACAATACCACACATGTGGGATCAGTTTGGGTGATCATACAGCTTCTCCCCCATCTTAGAACCAGCACTGCACTGATGAGGCCGATAAGGCCAAAACAGTACTGTTTGCACTTGTTTATTGACATATTTATAGATTTCACCTCTTTAAGTGAATCCTTGTACCAAGCAACCACATTACTAGGTGGGAAAACATTTGTAACAATTTGAAAATTTAGAGATCAAATTACCGTATTTAATGCTTCAACAAACACCCAATTCTTGCTTCTAACCACTTCAGTGACTTTACCAATCTTTCCTTTGTCTTTACCAGTGAGAAGCATCACCTACAGTGGATGGAAAATAAACTTACAAAGTAATCAACCTCTTTACTATGGTTACCATTAAGACATTAATTTTATTGACTCGGTACAGATATTATTTTATAGCTCACTTTTATACTGCGCAGGTGATCATATATTCATGTAACCTGCACAATATAAATTATTACTATTTGCAGTAGTAGTAGCAGTAGCAGCAACAGCAGCAGCAGTAGCAATAGCAGTAGTAGCACTAGCACTAGCAGTAGCAGTAGCAGTAGCAGTAGTAGTAGTAGTAGTAGCAGCAGTAGCAGTAGCAGTAGTAGTACTAGCAGTAGCAGTAGCAGTAGCAGTAGCAGTAGCAGTAGCGGTAGTAGTAGTAGCAGTAGCAGTAGCAGTAGCAGTAGCAGTAGCGGTAGTAGTAGTAGCAGTAGCAGTAGCAGTAGCAGTAGCAGCAGCAGTAGCACAAGGGTGGATCCAGGATTTTGAAATGGGGGGTGAATTTTTGTAATAATGTCAGAGAAATCAAATATTATTTCAATATTTGAGGGATAAGGACAAAAAAAGAAAGAAGAGGGCTCAGAAAAAAGGGGGTGAAAATTCACCCATTTCACCTCCCCTGGATCCGCACCTGTAGCAGTAGCAGTAGTAGTAGCAGCAGCAGCAGCAGTAACAGTAATTGTAATTGTAATTGTAGTAGTTGTAGTAGTTGTAGTAGTTGTAGTAGTTTGTAGTAGTTGTAGTAGTTGTAGTAGTTGTAGTAGTTGTAGTAGTTGTAGTAGTTGTAGTAGTTGTAGTAGTTGTAGTAGTTGTAGTAGTTGTAGTAGTAGTAGTAGTAGTAGTAGTAGCAGTAGTAGTAGTAGTAGTAGAAGCAGAAGCAGCAGCAGTAGCAGTAATTGTAATTGTAGTAGTAATTGTAGTTTGTAGTTGTAGTTGTAGTTGTAGTTTGTAGTTGTAGTTGTAGTTGTAGTTGTAGTTGTAGTTGTAGTAGTAGTAGTAGTAGTAGTAGTAGTAGTAGTAGTAGCAGCAGCAGCAGCAGCAGCAGCAGCAGTAGCAGTTACAGTGGCAGTGGCAGTGGCAGTGGCAGTGGCAGTGGCAGTGGCAGTGGCAGTGGCAGTGGCAGTGGCAGTGGCAGATTCCATGTTGCGGTGCATCTGTTCAAGATCATTATTTTGTTCAGTAAGAGTTAGATCACAGATGATGTTAAAATGTGGTAAGAACAGAAAAATCAGCACCAGGGTGATAGGGCGAGTGTGTCACTGATGTTCTTAACACATTTTGATGCCTTAAATTGTGATCTATTATTGAACAAAACACACGACAACAGGGAAAAAGAACCAATTCCTAAATGTGGGTACAATGTAAAAGTGGTAGTCCTTAACAAGCTATGAATTAGAAAACACCCTCAAAGATAGCACATCCTTTTGTTTTTGTTTTGCTGTCTTTTATGAAAGAACACTAGTGCACAAGATTATTCAGCGCTCTAAGCTGCGACCATTTTGGTCGCCATGGCGAGTGGAAAAGATTTTTGGCGACCAAAATTCTGGCAAAACTTGGGTGATGATGACCATTTTAAAGTTAAAGGGCGACTTTTTGAAAAAGTAAGCTTGGAGCGCTCTTATTAGTCTGAGAGTGACAGGTTTTTTTTAAAAAACCGCATATTCTCCAAAGACATCCAAAGATTTCCCAAGACATTGCGAAGATTTTTGTAGTTCTTTCAAACCAGTCAATATAGAATGCAGACTTCACACTGGAAGTAAGATGCAGAATGAGGGTAAAATACAGACTGCAGACTACAGATGTTTTAAGTATATGTATAAGAAATCGTATGAACGCGAGTGCACTTCGTGATATATGGGCACGAGTGATGTTTTTCAAGTTCTCAAAATTGCACGAGCCGCGGGCGAGTGCAATTTGAGAATTTGAAAAACATCACGAGTGACCATATATCAAGAAATGCACGAGCGATCATACGATTTTTTTTTTATAATATTCTCAACAAAATTATAAAAAAAATCGAGAAAATGCGACCGTCACGCTTCTATGGACACGCAACTCTGAAGTGGCTTCCAAACTGCTCACATGTTTTATTTCAACCAATCAATTACAACCTAGTGACAGGTAAACCAAGCGTGAATTTTCAGGTAAACTTCAGAAACTTTATAAACTGAACAAGTTTTTATATCAAGAGCGTGAAAAATCAGTTAAGCGATGGCAAGTTTGTAATTGTTCCGTAATGGGTTACCTCGAACAGACGGTTAATGCTGATCTGAACTTTTGGGTGAAACCGCCTGTCCTTGAATGACGCTAAACGTGACTTGACAGTTGTGGAAATTGTTTACCGTAAAAGCATGATGGCTGCTTGCTTGCTGGATCTGTTCCGTACTAGTTGGAAGAAAAAAACCACACTGAAAAGCCTAGGAAACTGTTTGATGTTGTTGTCTGTGGAGTTCCGCTGATGTGGGGCCGCTGATGTGTGATGTGTGCCGTGATAACTGTCGATGCTCCCTTCATTTCCTTCATTGTAGTCGTTCGGCGACTTTTCATTTGCGTGGCCGATCACCTGAATAATAGACTGCCTCTAAACGTTTGCTGCCCTCAGTTGCTTTCCACTACATCGTCTGAGACTAACTCCTGGACTGGAATCGCCCAGAGTTTTTGCTGTTCATAGTATTTCTTCTTCTTTCTTTGTCAGCGCACTTGCCGCGTTCGGCCTCATCCCTTTTCCTTGCTGGCGAAGATGTCTTACTTTTCGCTCGAGCACAAACTTGGACTTGTAAAACTCCCGGTCCCGTGATTGAATACATGTAGTCACGTTCTTTTAAACGCCGATAAAAGGCTGCCAGCATGGACTTCAAACTCTCCGGTTCATACTCTAATCCATCTTTGGTAAGTACTTCAGCATTTGTAACTTTTCATCGAGATCTTCGTGCTCATACTCCTCCAGTTTAGGATTGAATTTTCTTTCATTTCCCTAGTTTTCCCAAACATTCAACTACATTTGTGTTAATTTAGAAGAGCTTTTGTTTTTTGCCTTTAGTTTCAGCTAGTCAACACAACTATTTCGTCGGACGAAGTATACCAGCTTTCAGCCATTTTGGTTTTTGCTTCAGTTAAATTTCGCGCTTCCTATAGTTTCCATAGCAACTTCCGTATTGCACTCTATAACCTCCATTTTGACACTCTATAATCTATTTATGCACTCGTATTGACCAATCAAATACTTGAAATTTTGTGAGTATATTATAAATAGTGTTATTTTCATTAGACTATCGAGCACTAACCTTGTACAGGGCTATTTATGCTAATCAGAGTGAAAGCCTACTCTTTGTTAGCCTGAATAGTGGCACTGGTTTAGCCTGAAATGACATCCCTCAGGTCAGCGCAAAACAATGCTCTGGTTAGCCTGTTTACAGTTAGCTGTCACCAATGGAAACAGTAACATGATTCAATTAAAAAGTCTGCAGCCTCCATTTTCCCCTCACTCTGCATTTTACCACAGACCCAGGTAGTTCGACAAGGTGGACAATGTTTTCCACCCAGATATAATCACTATCCAGTGGATAGCGTGGTTTGTTTTGTTAACACTTATCCACTGATAGTGATTTATCTGTGGAGAGCATTATTCAGCCTTCAAACTACTGGGCCCATAACCCTGCTTCTCAAAAGTCCTGGAAACTTTTTCAGGGCCACAAAGCCATTTTTCATTTAAGCTGAATTTAAAGACAGAGAGGTGTATATGCCTGGAAACTGAAGAGAACCTCTTTTCCTATAAATTATACATGTACTGTACGTGCTTAAAATCAGCTCTGTAATCATAAGGTTTCAGATGTTGCTATGGCTTTTTCCAGTGTGAAGACTTTTTGGGCCCTCGAGAAATGGGAACTGGTCGGCATTTTACACTGACCTTTTTTTTCAAACATATTCCCCTGTTTCTAGTCCAAGGATGTGTCTTGGATTGCCATTACTATTCCCTTCTAATGAATCAGACAATTTTTTGAAACTTTCACATCCCCCTGGGATTGAGAATGGGGTTCATACCTGCCACCTTTTTAACTGCACAGCGAGCGAAAGGTGGCAGCGGTTCATGGTTTTGCTTCGTTTTTTTTTTTTTTTAGTTTTGGTCAGTATAGGCAGATCCAAATCCCACTCGCCCATTGTCCCGTCACCGGATGATGTCATCATCAGCCAATTGGCCATTTTCTCAGCTCTTTTCTTATCCCCCCTCAGAGAGCATTTTGTCAAGTTAGCAAATTTAACTATTCAGACAGAAACATGGCCGTCCATGAGAAATGTTTATTTGGTCAAAAACTGGGCCAAAATCCGTTGGAGATGCACATCAGGACATTTTGCAAGGATAAAGAATGTAGCTTATGAACCAGTTGCTGGCTACTAAGGCTGAAATTATCCAGAGTTAAGCTGTATTTTTCGTTTTTGCCTTGCATGTTCACTTTCGAAGGGAATAGTCAATGCGCTAAAGAAGGTATTATGTGTGGCCGTCCACTGACAGTGATAAATAAGATCGTGTTTACTGAATGCCCCTTACGGTGATAAATAAGGTCAGGTTTACTTCGCCAGTAGCAAATGGCGTGAGCTTTTCTGGGGAAAATATAAAACCTCGGTGCGTTCCTCAAAGCCCTTTGAAACATATGCAAAAAAAATATTTTTGTTTGAAAGGTCCATTATGAGACCTTTTCTCCTTCGAGCTACAATATTTGTAGTAAACAAAAGTCTCCGTTAACAAATCACGCAACCAGGCTATGCAAAGAATGTGAAATAAAATCTCTTACAACCCAGGCATTGAGCAAACTTTGGAATCACGCAATCTCTATTGTTTCCAATCTTATTTGTTTCCAGGTGTGTTTTTCTCGCAAAACATTGTTTGCTAAATATTACGTAGTGTTTTTTGTGAGCGCAAAGAGTTAAAAAAGAGCGCGGTTTAAGGTTTTTTTTATACTCCTTGTTTTCAGTAAAATGCACGAGTTTTCATCTCCAAAGAGCCTGAACCGCAGCAACTGAAGATAGCTGAAGATTTCCGAAGACTTCCAAAGATCGCCAAAGATTTCCGACGACTTCCGAAGATTGCCAAAGATTTAGAAAGATTTTCCGACGACTTCAAACGGGCCAACGATTTCCAACAATTTCCAACCAATCTCGGCATTATTGATGCCCGAAGATGTTCTAACGACTTCTCGAACGTCAAAAAAATTGAATTTTTATTTTAATCGGTTTTTAAGCAATACAGCCAGTTTCCCGTGAGAGATTGGTCTGAATGCGTGACATCACAATTTTAGATCCGCAGACGCCTAGACTCGCGCATGTGTGAGATTTGGCAGGTATAGGGTATGTAAGTCCTAAGAGGAGGGAAGTGAACGTTTTTACTTGACCGACACAGAATTCGAGAAGTGTCCTTTTTAGGCTTACATTGACTTTCCTCTCCGTGCACCAGTTTTAATTCGTGCTTACTTCAATTTAAAAGCTGTCATAGCAGTACCTTAACGTTGCACGTGTTACATGTAAATCATTCATGATGGACTCATCCATCACAAATGAAGGTCTTCTATTACTTACCGTGTCTCCTCGTATTATATTTTCCATTCTTTCAACGGCACTATCGGTTGGCGCTTGCTTCCTCGACGTTGACGAGGAAACGGCGTGGCAATACACTAAAACCAACGGGTTCCAAAGCTTGGAAGGCCGAGGCAACCTTACGAACCGCCTCTTTAAAATTGGTCGCCATTTGAAGCACTAACCGGGAAAGCCCTGGGAACGAAAGCATTGCATTCGTCCCCATGCCCCTAGGGGACACCCGGACTACTAAAAGCACAGCAGTATGCTTAGGAGAGCATACACCGAACCAGCTAGAAACATTGGCACCAATCCAACTGTAATACCAGAAGTGATCAGCATTTAAAAAGTTGTTACATTTACTTGTTGCGCGCCATGGGACAGGGGTGCTTTTGTACCTACCTATTAGTGCTTAAAAAGCGCTTTCTAGTACCTCTTAGAGTATCCCCAGTCCACAGTGGGGGCTTTTGCGGTCCCTTTTAGGGTATTATGCAGAAAAATTGTGACAGGAGATTATGCATTGTCTTGGTTACCTTCTAGAGTGAAAAAATTTCAAGCCCACAAAACAGGATCTTATTCCTCTTAGGGTTTCTTTTCAAACTTTCCAGCAGGCACTCCCTGTTGTTTTTGATATGGACGTCGCCCCTACTATCAAAGACAAGATTCCAGGATACAATGGTAGATTCCTTTTTTTACTTCAACCCTTTCTGTTGTTGCTGTCTCTAAGTCAATCCAGAAAAAATAGAGAAGTGGAATACGTATTAATTTTATTAAATGGTACAATTCATTTTTCGCGTACCCTTATTTGTATGTAAAGAACAATGTTGCAAATCGTAGTTGGACATGCAAACTTGTTTATCAGTTAGAAGTTGAATAACTATTATATTACAGAAGGTTAACATGTGGCGCTTAATTAAGGGAATAGAAAACAATATCTGTGTTATTATCTAGTTTTCAGGAAATATGGGGTAGAAGGAAATTCTGTGGGGAACATGAGCCTCAGTGTCAGGGTGCGTACAAAGTGCTTGAAATTCTTGAAAAAGTCTGGAAATTTGCGAACTACTTTTCCAAACCTGGAAAGAGTATGGAAATTAAAGGCAAAGTCTTGAAAAATGGGATGAAGTCTGGAATTTTTCTTAAGGGGGAGCAGCCGTGTTTCAAGCTAGCTGAAATCTTTGCAATGTAGCTGATTTCAGTTGCATTAAACTTGGCCAAAACGGCAAAACACTTCATAATAAAATGCGGTACGGTCGGAGAATGAGATTCAAGTTCGCCGAGCCCAGTCTCCAATGCCTGCATTGCATTATGGTTCATTGTGTTTGTTTCTCAGGGCCATAAAGAATCTCACTGTTATCTTGAGTCTGGAAATAAAAAAATGTTTGGAAAAAGTCTGGAAAAAGTCTTGAATTCTGTCCTCAAAAAAAGTGTATCGAACCCTGCAGTGTTCCCAAAGCCTTTTTTCCTGGTTAGTGTTGCTTATAAACTTGACTGAAAAACACAGAAAATGTCTTGTATTTTATTTTAGACAAACATTAATAGAATAAGTTAATGAAATGAATCAATGACACTGTTGGTTTTGATTAATCAAAACGAAAATTCTCTTTGCTGGATCCATTGTGTGGGCCAGATCATGCTGTGTCTCTGTGTTTCTAAGTAAACAATAGAGTGGTCTGTCAACGGAACTATTTGCTGAGATGTTGACCCGCCCAAAATTTGCAGTTCTTTAAAAAAAATCTTTGCCCGAGAAGTAAAGTTTCAATTGGCCAAATATGCTAGTTTTTAAGAACATCAAATTTCCTAGGGGCAAACTAGCAGACTGATAGGTCTCGATGACATAAACACTTCTCTTGTCTTACTTGTCCACCAATAAATTTTCTTCTGCATGGCAGTTCAAAAAGAGACATATTTAAATATTTTACACCTTTTTTAGATTAAAGCGGTGATGAAAGTTAAAATGTAAAAATATTTGAAGAAAGAACTCAGACAAAACCCCCTATAATTTCAATTCAACTGTTTATATTTTCACTAGGCCCACTTGTTAGACCGAAAACTTTTCATAGACGACTACTATCCATCCGAGGTATTTTTTCCTCAGATTGGGCACTGTCTGGTGGAAGTGTTTTAGCTGCAGACACTATCGCTTCACATGATTCCATTTAAACCAATAAAATATTTAGAAATGGAGAGAAATGTTAGTGAACATAAATTGGGTTAACGAAGTTCAGATTTGAACATGCCCCTTTCTTGCCAGGATGTTTTCTGAACGTATTTAAATCTCTATTAGCTGATTGAGTCTAGAAGAGAATGTTTCAAATCATTTGAAAATGGCCCCATAGTAGTCTTGCAGTGTGTGAAGTAAAAAGGAATCTACCATTGTATCCCTGGAATCTGTGTCCGTTGAATAGGAGGGGCGACGTCCATATCGAAACAACAGGGAGTGCCTGCTGGAAAAAAAAACCCCCAAAAAAAAAAAAAAAAAGTTTGAAAAGAAACCCTAAGAGGAAATAAGATCCGTTTTGTGGGCTCTTGAAACTTTTTTTCACTCCTAGAAAAGGTAACCAAGACAATGCATAATCCTCCTGTCACAATTTTTCTTCTAGCATAAATACCCTAAAAGGGAACCTGCAAAAGCCCCCCACTCGTGGACGTGGGGATACTCTAAGAGGTACTAGAAAAGAAACGCTTGTTTAAGGCACTAATAGGTAGGTACCACAAGCACCCCTGTCCCATGGGCGCGCAACAAGTAAATGTAACAACTTGTTTAAATGCTGATCACTCTCGGTATTACAGTTGGATGTGTGGCCAGTGTTTTCTCAGCTGGTTCGGTGGGTAGGCTTCTCCAAGCATACTGCTGTGGCTTGTTAGTAGTGCCGCGGTGTCCCCTAGGGGGCATGGGGACGGTAATGCAGATGCTTTCGTTCCCAGGGCTCTCTTTTCCCCCCGGTTAGTGCCTTCAAAATAGGCGACACAATTTTACAGAGGCTGGTTCGTAAGGTTGCCTTCGGACCTTCCAAGCTTTGGAACCCGTTTTTGGTTATAACTGTTATGGCCACGGCACGTTTTCTTCCTCGTCAACGGTCGAGGGAAGCAAGACGCCTAACCCGATAGTGCCGTTGAAAAGAATGGAAAAATAATACGAGGAGACACGGTAAAGTAATAGAAGACCTTCATTCTTGTGAGGATGAGTCCATCATGAATTGGTTTACATGTTGTAAACACGTATGCAGACGTTAAGGTACTGCTATGACAGCTCTTAAATTGAAGTAAGCACGAATAAAACTGGTGGGCATCGGAGAGGAAAGTCAATGTAAGCTAAAAAGGGACACTTCTTCGACATTCTGTGTCGGTCAAGTTTTTAAAAACGTTTGTACCACTTTCTCCCGTTACTTCTTTTCTATAGCGTCACTAACGATATCCGCTATTATTTCCTGTCCGCGTGTGTCGTGTACAGCTCTATTAGCACGGGGGGGGTGGTGCGTGCGAAGCGCGGCTCATGTTCGGTGATCATATATACATTGTCGATGACATGGGTCACACGTATTATGGTTCAACCTTAATGCGTCATTCATACACGTGCGAACCAACGTTGCGCTGATCACATGTGTGACTTTACCAACCGTGTCTGAATTCATACGATAGCTTACTGATAATGTCGCACTCTTTTTTGACGTTCGTGTAGCTAGCTCGATAGTAAACCATATACAGTCTATTCGTGCGCGGTGTGTCTTTTTATTCAGGCCGCGAGATTGTGCTGATAGCTCGGTGGATAAAGTCGGTGCTCTAGTGCGCAACTCTACATTCGGTTGCGTACGCCTCTTGCTGTTTGTGTCGTTGCGCGACAAACGTGAAGGCGGCATAGCAGTGGAAAAAGGATACGCGTACAACAAAAAGTCGTCGCGGCAAGTCGTGCCCAAAGGACGGATGGGGAATGCGCTTGGCGCTGATCCGGGGTGGCGCAAAGAGGAGATACACTTGTTGACAACGTGCGTGAAGCGTACTATATCGGTTCGGAGGAGGCACACGCCGAGAGCACAGACGGTGCGGTGCGAAGCGCGGCCACAAAAGGTGAGGGTGAAAAACAAACAGCGGCGGCGAGTTAGTCGCACGGGCAAACAAACGCGCAGAACGAGCACAAAACACATGAGAACGCGTTACAAGGGCCCTCATGATGGCTCTCTCACACACACATCTGATACTGTGTGCGCCGCTGTAGAGATCAAGCACATCACGGCGGAAAGCATTACGACTCAATAGCTGTTTGCGCGTCGACAACCAGCTATCCTTGTTCGAACGACGTGCGTGATATAGGTGGTGTTGGGATCACATAGCACTACCGATATGATCTACCTGTATGTCCAAATGCTGTGCGTGTGCAGGTGAGCTGGTGTCATGAGGTCAGGAGTGGCTCGCAACATTCCTTCTTACACTTACGCCGGTTGCGCTGACTCCGGTGTTGCTATACTGGAGACTTGTGGGGAAAGGAACGCTAGAGTAGTGTAGGGACTGCAGAGGGGTAGGTAAGGGAAGACAGAATGGGTAGAGTACAAGTGGTGGTCAAGAAAAACGATGGTTTTGGACAGATGGTCACATAGCAGGAGAGGTAGGTCTGGTTCTAGAACAGACACAAGAACGACAGAGGGTGTGTGAAGAGTGGGGCACACCAAAAGGAAAGAATATGCAAAGAAAGCATCGGAGGTGAGCGACGGGTCGTGAGATGTGGCAGCGAGCAACGACTGAGGGGTCTCTACCGCGCCAGGTATGACGTGGTGACTAGTGGCTGACAGGATAGAAAAATAGGGTGACTACTTGATAGGGACCACGGTGTGCGACGGCATGCAGGGCGCGCGAGCAGCTAATACCGACGCTTATGGAAGAACTCGGTGTGCACAAAGTGAGAGACAACGTGCGCGGGATAAGGTGGGATAGCAATGGCAAAAAAAACGAGAGTAGGCAAGCTGGAAAGAAGAGAAGTTGATCACACGGTGTGACAAACTACTAGGTAATTACACACACACACATATATGCCTCTTGGGGTATGTAACAATCAACAATTAGCGTGTAAGAAAGTGGGACACACATGTCAGAGAGTAGTCTCAGCTCACCAATCAGGTGGGGGGGCGCCAGATCGGTAGAATACTAATACATAATCAAACGGGAGTCTTGTACTGACCGATGTACACGGTGCGGAGAATGGACATGATATAGTGATGGTCACTAACGCTACGAGTCAAATGTCTCTCCATCCCCAGCGGTCGGACGAACAATATTGTGCAGGATGAAGTGTGTGCGACAATAACTCTAGAGCAGTGATTGTGAGGTCAGTAGGACAGTGCGACACGAATAAAGGGTGGGGAGAAGGTGTAGTTTTGATTCTGTCAGACAATGCTGAGCGAAAAGCTAAAACTATTTAGTAACGTATGGACAGACTTGCAATAATACTCACCGACCGGCTGTCGCACCGTGGACCGACGGTGATACTCACAACGCTTTGATACGTGCAGCGATTATAAAATTTTCCTGACACAAGCTTCTCATAGCCAGGGCGCTAGATGGTTGATAAGGTTCAGCTCGCTAGAGTGGTGTTGGTGTGCGCAACGCTCTTTGAGAACATGAAGATAAGATACTAAGGACATGAGCGCATATACACATCAGCGTGGATAGAAACAACATAGAGTTTATAGATAGGTTTTGTGCGATAATATGTGAATACGATGT
>JAHPZR010042155.1:0-14075 GCA_019787425.1 Platygyra sinensis | reverse complement strand
AAATCGATCCATGATATCATTATGCGTGATATTTGTGATTGTGATAAGCCTGCTCTAACTGCAATGTCATCTTCATGAAGTCCTAACCTAAGGCGAACTAAATACAAGAAAAAACTCCTGTTCAGGCCTGTGCAATCTTTTTGGCCCATATTTCACAAAGTTACTAGACGTTATATTCTCAGCCTTAGTGTTCGCATTGTAATAAACAATGTTGTTTACTACTGGACAGAATAATTAGAACTATATTTGGGAGGTCTTGTAATCCTGAAGTTCAGTGTAGAATCTAAACAGCTTATCAACCTCTTTAAAACTATCAACAGAGAAAGATCTCTCTATATGTACCTTAAGTATTTGTTCTTTCTCTTTCAAGAGCTTAATGTCATTTTTCTGGCAAACATTTTTAGATTTTAACATGTTGTTTTCAGCCTTCAGTTTTTTAACCTGCTCTCTGAGTGAGGTGGAAGGATCCAAATTCTTGACAGGGTATGTTTGCCTTGTGCAATCCAGCAGAACATTTTGAAATTCCATATTGCAAAGATGTTTACATTTAGTGTTCTGCTCTGGACAGACAAATTCTATTTCTGGCTTTCTTCATCAACCTTGGTGTTGTTAACATTGGTTTAATTGTTTTAGGTACTATGATCAGTAAACAATTCATGTATGTTTTTCTGACTCCTGAAAAATGTGAGCAGACTCTGTGGCCTAACGTTGAAGTAAAATTCTCACGACATCAGATGAATCCACTTTTTTCTTAGCTCCTGTGATTCTGGGCTTTTCCTGTGAGGAAAATTATAGAAAGAAAGCTCAGGATTCTTGTTATTGCTAAAGCATCCAGGTACACAACATGTGAAACCACCATCACCTCCACTCTTTTTAGACGCTGTGGTCGATGGAAAAGCCCTCTCTTCTTCACTGCATGCTTTGTCAAACTCTTTTCCAACCACACTAGAGTTTTGTCTAAAGCCAGGGTTGACATTATTTTCAACAGCCTCTGGTAAAACACCAAACGTCTGCAGAACCTTCAACTTCCGCATTCCTCTTGGATTTGTTTTAATATTCAGGTGACTACTACAGTAAGACCACAGTTTATTACGCGGTCACATCCGGTTGACATAATAAGGGGTAGGGCCTATTTGTGAACTGAACAAGGTTCATTGTGCATTCACTTAAATTGAAATCAATTGGCAATCATCTTTGTTCAAACATAACTATTTTTGGAATGTGTGTCGTGTTTCTGATGAAAAACGTAAGCTATAATGCTTATGACAAAAGTATTTAAACACAAGTTAAAATTATCTATCTCAAAACTTGACCTGAAAAAAAAAAAAAATAAATTGACCTCTGAAAACCTTTTAAGTCAACAATCCTTTTCAAAATAACCTTGAGTGTTTTCGATTGCTTAACTAGCTAATACAAATTGAAAAGCGGCATATTACGGTCAATTGCTATCCCCTTTAGGATACAAATCTCCACTTATCTGCTTCACTTCAGTGAAGATCTCAGGAAATGTGGCTACTGGTGGCCCCTGAGCTGAAATGCAAATTAAATCTTCCCTGGAAGACATGGCAAGATTGACTCGTAAGCTGCTTTGGATTCAGCTTTATGCTGAAATCCCCTTTTCACACTGTGCGGCAGAAATTGGTTGTAGAAAGAAGATTTCCACAAGACAGGACATTTTTGAAGTCATCCTTCTAGGGGGTCATGATGAGCAGGGTCTCCCACAAACTGGTATAGTCCTTGTCTCTGAAAGGGGCTCGGTCACGGCATCTTGAGTTATTTTGAACATCGAAAAAATAACCGTCCAATTGAAGGAAACCTAAAACTAACACTTTATAAAGATACAAAAACATCAGAGATAATAATAAACCATAAAGGAACAAGGATGGTTAAGGATGGAGAAGATTGACACGGATTGCAAACAACGAATTTGAAAAGTTTAGCGAAGCTTTTCAAACGTGACTGAGCCCCTTTAAGCTAGTATTGATAAGAACCACTCTTTAGTTTAGAGAGAATGCGTTGATGCCCTTGCAACCCGGATTCCAGAAACGGGAATTGAAACAATTGCACTTGGTGTTGTACCAGGTAGCAAATTGGTCAATGGTGAAAGGACCCCAAAGGGTTGTTACCCATTGAAAGATGTGGGGTTGAATTCCCTAGGCGTCCACATCTGTTGATTTACTGAGATAGTCAGCAAGGTGATTCTCTTCTCGGGGAATCCAAACCGGAGTGAGTACAATATGATACTTTGCGCACAAATGAACAACGTCCTCAACAATGTCTTGTAAGTTGGTTTTCATACTTCCCCTATGGATTATTTGTGTGATGTTCTGGTTGTCTGTATGCCACTGTACTTTGTGTCCCTGCAAAGTACTACCCACAGACAGTAAGATGTTGTGAACTGCTTTGAGCTCTCACCAAGTTGAACTCTCCGCTTTTTCGTCACTTGCCCATTGCTCCTGGCAAATTAACTTATCTTTGTCTGATATTACGTATCCACCATAGCCCTGCTCTGAAGCATCTGAATAGACTACAGCATCAATTTTTGGGGCTGATCAAAAAGTTTCTTGCTATTCAGAACATCTAAATGTGTGTCCCAAAAATTTAGCTCTTCCATCAGTTTTGGAGAACACAGGATAACTGAATTCCAGGATGTTCTGCTTTCTATTGCATAATACATGTGTCTAACATGCAAATAAACACTTGAGCCAATGGCTTCTGACATCGAGATAATGCGACCAGTAACTTGGGCTAGACCTTTAGCCGTAACCGTATGTGGATTAGTCAAAATAGTTGAGAGAGATTCTTTAAGTTTAGTGACCCGGGATTGAGTGACATACAACCGGTTCTCTGACATATTAAAGACGTGACTAAGCCAGGTCTGAACTAATGCTGGCTGCCAGTTCCACTTACAAATGCTCAAAGTAAAACCTAATGTACAAAGGCCAGTCTCCACTGGCTCAGCATCCACTGATACAGACTCTAGAAAAGAGTTGCCACCTAAGCCATCATCCAGAAACATGCATACCCTGATGCCTGAACCTCTCCAGTGACTTACCACTGGTTTTAGAAGTTTGGTAAATGTATACGGGGCTGTCGACAAACCGAATGGCAATACGTTTAAAACAAAAAATGTTGGTTTGTCATGATGCTGCCACTGGAATCCCAAATAAGTTCAATGGCTTTCAAAAATATCAACATGGTGGTAAGCACTCTTAATGTGAAATGTGTAAAGGTAGTAGCCCTACCCCAGGAGTTACTGTGCGATAGCGAAGTCTTCGCACTTAAACTTATATTTATAATGGTGGGGGTTTACATGGCGCGAATCCAGGACTAAACATTTTTTCCCATCGTCCCTTACTGATACAGATGAAGGGTTAACCACCCATGGTTGACTGTCGACAATATCGATGCACCGGTTGGCGAGAAGATCATCAATTGCTTTGCAAATAAAACTACAATTATCAAAAGCGGACTTGTTGTTCTGCAGTAAAACAGACTGAGGGATAGTAAGCAGTGGTAGTTTGTAACCCTCTCTTATTATACTTAAAACGGGCTCCATTGCCCCTATCTTCTCCCAGGAATGCAAATGTACTCCGAGTCGCCCTCGAACTTGATCTGCTCAAGGGGGTTCGTTCTCAAGAAAATTCCCTTCGTTAGCAGATATCAAGTCATCTAATTCTCCACCTGGCACGCCCTCCTGGCAACTAATAACATTACAAGTATCATCATTCTGTAGTATCAGACCTGTACTGTTTACACTCATGTTAGGTATACTTAACTTCTTTCCTTTGTGTGTCAGCGCAACGGCTAGTAGTGGACATTCATTTCTGCCAGTGTCCTACTTTTCCGCAGCTGAAACACGTTCCGCTTCTCCTGACCTGGCCACGAAAGTCGGAAGTGCTCATTACACCAGCCGTTGCAGATGTGTGGTGGTTGCTGGTCCCGGGAGGAGCGTACTGAGTAGGAAATGAACTACTTCTGCTAACTGGCCTTGGAAGCCTACTAAATGAAGCGCGGCTCTTCGCCATCTTGCTGGCACGTGCGTCAGGTATGTTCCGCTGCGCTTCTTTTTCTGCTTTCTTCATCTTCTTGGCATCTTCATCGTTCTCTGCTAATTCGTTGTCTGGGTACTCTCCAGCTGTCTTCCAACCGAAGTCTGAGCGATCTGCCATAAGAATAAGTTTCTGACGTCCATCAATTAATTCAATACCTTCATCTAGCTTCGCTATGCAGGCGTCTCGTTTTGGTGCTAAGATGGCTTCCTTGGCTTCTGTCACGGTGGTTTTCACTTTCTCGTTGTGTTTGTATTGCTGTTTGTGGCCTTTTTTCTTGAATGACCGTGGTTCACCAAATGGCATCCGCTTTAGTTCACTCATTTGCAACTCATGTACTTTGCTCGATATGTCTTCCAACTGCCGTTTCATACTGTCTATCTTGCTGCCAAAGATGGTGGACAGCTTTTCTAACAGCTGGGACTGTTGTCGTTCTATCTCCGCTTAAATGTTCGGATCCATGTCACCTGAAGATCAGATCTGTCGAGTGTTCCTTAGTATGTGGATTTCCTTGAAGTAAGTATGTAGAATGTGTCGATATGATGTGATACCAGGTTGAAAAGTACGAAATTAAACTAAAACCCGAAGGCTGCAGCAATGCCAGTGTAGAATGATTCCCCTCAGCAAAATCCCGCCAGCACATGCTCTCAACTCTGATGTTGCCATAGCAATTGTCAAAACTTCGGTGAACGATGAAAAAATTAATTTACTGCTAATCTTTGAACCGCAGCAAATAGCAATTTATGGCTGGGCCTGTCAAAGATTTCCATAACTGACCAAAGTGCACAAGATGTCAGTAAAACTTAGAAGTGTGCAGTTCTAAAACTACTTTGAGGTATTTCTTTAACATATTGACCTGGGCTCTAAAATAAGGTTCATTACACCAATGTGTAGTTTGACACACACCTGTATGACTCGTGTGGAAATCTCTGGATTCAGCTAGCTTGAATTTAGAAGCTGCCGAGCACCCTGAGGACCCTCTTCCAAAGACTCAGAGCCTTTATTAAGGACACCTTACTCTATGTCAGTAGCCTGTCCCATCATGGCGAGGTGACCACCAGGGGTTTAAGGAATTGGACAGGACTTCCAGAGGAAGTGAAAAGTGACTGGTACAGGGTTTTTATGCCAAGTGTCATGAAACTTGAATTTCTGGAGGCTCAAAAGCTTCTGGCAAAAAATGAAGTTTTGGTAAGGACTTGCTTCTTCTGGTAAAAGAAACTACCATGACTAAAACATTGTTTTCAGGGCCCAGTTGTTCGAAAGGTGGATAACTCTATCCACCGGATAAATCACTATCCAGTGGATAGCGTGGTTTGTTTTGTCAATAGTTATCCAGTGGATAGCGATTTATCCGGTGGATAACGTTATCCAGTCTTTGAACAACTGGGCTCTGGTGTTTAGTCCTGAGTATTTAAACTACTGGAATCATAGTTTTTTCATTTATATTTTACTGTGCTTTGTGAACAGATTAATAGGGAGTTTCATTGTATCTAGGACGGTAATAAACAAGTACTTGTATTCAGGAGATGTCTCCTTACAACTCCAGTAGAGTAGTAGGGAGATATAATGAATTGGGTGGCAATAGCCCTTTTCATGGTTTATTTTTCTCATTTGCTTAACAATGTAATCCAAAGCGGATGCGAGGCAATTTCAGGCTAAAAGTACAAAATAGCCCGAAATTGCCTCGTATACATGCTAGATTTATTGTAATGCAAATGAGCAAAGTTAACCGTGAAAAGGGCTATTTTTGCTGGCACTTGACTACTCATGACGACTGTAAAGTTCAAGGATTCACTCACACCTAAAGTTCAACCGTCCATTTAGCTACATTGTCCTCGTTATGCTCATTCACTACACGTTTTCGCAGCATCGTGCATAATAATTAATATACTCAAGTCGAGTCTCATGAGGCCTGGACACTACACCTCCCCCTTTTTCTTTAGTTGTCAGTCTACTGTGCGCCTCTTGCCCAGGGACTCCTCCTACTTCAATACGTTCCTGGTCCCAATCCAAAACATCGTACTCCTCCTTTCCAGCGTACTTGAGTACCTTACAGTGGGAAGAATTGCGGGATTTGATTTCCTTCCCCCTCTTCACAGTGATCATGCTCCCTTTTACGCCAACAACTGCATACGGTCGTGGATCATATGCCGGGGTCAACGTGTCACCCCTATTCTGTTTCACAAGAACATGGTCACCAATCTTGATCGAGCTCTTTCGTGCGTGTCTGCGCTCATCAGGATAAGCTTTAATCTGCTTCATCTTTCCCTCGTCCCTTTCTTGGATTGGGTCATGGCGTTTTTCTTCTTGTGAGACGACCTTTTCCGGCAGTTTTCTTATCTCTCTGCCGAACATGAGCTTGTCGGGACTCTCTCTCGTCACAGGATGGGGTGTGGCACGATAGCTGCCAACCGTCCTTTGAACCTCTTGTTTAAATGCCTTGCCTTCAATCTTAGCAACTCTTGCACTCTTTTTTACTGTCTTCATGAAACGTTGGATGTCACCATTTGCCTCCGCCCATCCCGGCGTGACTTTTCTGTGCCTGAACCCTTGTTCTTGGGTGTATTTCGCAAATTTGGACCCATTAAACGGGGCCCCATTATCTGTCTTCACCTCTTCTGGGATTCCATATGTAGTGAAAACACGTGTGAGCTGGGGAATGACAGCCTCTGCAGAGGTACTTGTGATAAATTCTACAACAGGATACCTTGAATATTGGTCGACCGTTTTATCCGTTCCGGGAAACCAAATGTGGGCACGAAGCAATTGTTTCGTACGAATGATGCCCTGGTGACCCTCATGAGCAATTGTTACCATCGTTTCTCTGAGTTCTCGTGGCACTACGATTCTTTCACCACGAAGAACTAGACCGTCGACCACAGCCAATTCATTGAATATATTGGAATATGCCTTCATGCCCAGATCCCTGTGGTCAATCTTCTTCTCCCGTATGCACTTGATTAACTTTTACAGTTCCTCGTCAGTTCCTCATAATCAAGCATTCGCACCATCATTCTTTGCAGCCGTATTGACGTCTTATGCCTAGGGTTGTTCAGCATGACTTCGAGTGGTTTGTGATCCGTAACTATTTTGAATGGCAAGCCATACAGGAATACATTGAATTTCCTGCATGCGAAATCTGCAGCAAGCATCTCTTGCTCAATTTGGGAATAGTTCCGTTCCGCATCTGAGAGGGCCCTGCTCGCATATTGCACCACCCGCGAGCTTTTGTCACTCGACTCGCGTTGAACCAGGGTTGCCGAAATTCCTAACGGACAGCCATCCACATGTACCTCGTGCTCTGCGGCGGGGTCAAAATAGGCTAAGACTGTGTCTCAGCTAAGGCCTTCTTTCAAACTCTCAAATGCGTCTTGATGTTCTCTCCTCCAGGTAAAGACTTTGGCTTTGAGTAAACCCCTCAGAAGGTCAGTTTGCGGAGCATACTTTTCCATAAATCTTATATGGTATTGAACTGTACACAGGAATGAGTTCAGTTCCTTTGCATTTCAAGGAGGCTCGGCCACCTTAATAGCCTCCACCTTTTGTGGGTCAGGGGATGCTCCATCTTGAGAAAATTTCAGCCCATAATACACACAACTTGTTGAATTCACACTTTCCATTGTTAAAACTGATCTTCTTTTCTCTAGCCTTCTTAAATAATTTTTCTAAATACAGATCATGTTCTTGTTGGTTTTTGCCATGAACAAGAATGTCATCACTGATATTGAGGCATCCCGGTATGTCTTGGGTGTTCTCCCTGCTCATGGTGTCTTGAAAAATTTCCCCCGCAGATCTCATGCTAAAATTTAGCCTTTTGTACCTGTACAACCCGACATGTGTTGAGAATTTGGTGACGTCCCGGCTGTTCTGTTCCAGTTCCAGTTGATGGTAGCCATGATTCATATCCAAATGGGAGGAAACAGCTGCTCCATTGAGCTCATGCGTGATATCCTCGAGAGTGGGCATGATAGTATGGGTCCGCGGAATGGCTTTATTGGCCTCCCTCATGTCGACGTTCAGTCGAACTTCGTTGGCCGTTTTCTTGGGTGTGATCACTACTGGGGATACCCAACTGGTAGGCTCTTCGACCTTCTTGATCACGTCATCCCCTAAAAGTTTCTCCAGCTCCGCCTCCAGTTTCGGCCTTACGCCTCGAACGGGATCCTATCTGTGAGTGTTGAGCAACTGGTGTTACTGCAGGTCAAACATGAAGACAGTAAAAAAGAGTGCAAGAGTTGCTAAGATTGAAGGCAAGGCATTTAAACAAGAGGTTCAAAGGACGGTTGGCAGCTATCGTGCCACACCCCATCCTGTGACGAGAGAGAGTCCCGACAAGCTCATGTTCGGCAGAGAGATAAGAAAACTGCCGGAAAAGGTCGTCTCACAAGAAGAAAAACGCCATGACCCAATCCAAGAAAGGGACGAGGGAAAGATGAAGCAGATTAAAGCTTATCCTGATGAGCGCAGACACGCACGAAAGAGCTCGATCAAGATTGGTGACCATGTTCTTGTGAAACAGAATAGGGGTGACACGTTGACCCCGGCATATGATCCACGACCGTATGCAGTTGTTGGCGTAAAAGGGAGCATGATCACTGTGAAGAGGGGGAAGGAAATCAAATCCCGCAATTCTTCCCACTGTAAGGTACTCAAGTACGCTGGAAAGGAGGAGTACGATGTTTTGGATTGGGACCAGGAACGTATTGAAGTAGGAGGAGTCCCTGGGCAAGAGGCGCACAGTAGACTGACAACTAAAGAAAAAGGGGGAGGTGTAGTGTCCAGGCCTCATGAGACTCGACTTGAGTATATTAATTATTATGCACGATGCTGCGAAAACGTGTAGTGAATGAGCATAACGAGGACAATGTAGCTAAATGGACGGTTGAACTTTAGGTGTGAGTGAATCCTTGAACTTTACAGTCGTCATGAGTAGTCAAGTGCCAGCAAAAATAGCCCTTTTCACGGTTAACTTTGCTCATTTGCATTACAATAAATCTAGCATGTATACGAGGCAATTTCGGGCTATTTTGTACTTTTAGCCTGAAATTGCCTCGCATCCGCTTTGGATTACATTGTTAAGCAAATGAGAAAAATAAACCATGAAAAGGGCTATTGCCACCCAATTCATTATATCTCCCTACTACTCTACTGGAGTTGTAAGGAGACATCTCCTGAATACAAGTACTTGTTTATTACCGTCCTAGATACAATGAAACTCCCTATTAATCTGTTCACAAAGCACAGTAAAATATAAATGAAAAAACTATGATTCCAGTAGTTTAAATACTCAGGACTAAACACCAGAGCCCAGTTGTTCAAAGACTGGATAACGTTATCCACCGGATAAATCGCTATCCACTGGATAACTATTGACAAAACAAACCACGCTATCCACTGGATAGTGATTTATCCGGTGGATAGAGTTATCCACCTTTCGAACAACTGGGCCCTGAAAACAATGTTTTAGTCATGGTAGTTTCTTTTACCAGAAGAAGCAAGTCCTTACCAAAACTTCATTTTTTGCCAGAAGCTTTTGAGCCTCCAGAAATTCAAGTTTCATGACACTTGGCATAAAAACCCTGTACCAGTCACTTTTCACTTCCTCTGGAAGTCCTGTCCAATTCCTTAAACCCCTGGTGGTCACCTCGCCATGATGGGACAGGCTACTGACATAGAGTAAGGTGTCCTTAATAAAGGCTCTGAGTCTTTGGAAGAGGGTCCTCAGGGTGCTCGGCAGCTTCTAAATTCAAGCTAGCTGAATCCAGAGATTTCCACACGAGTCATACAGGTGTGTGTCAAACTACACATTGGTGTAATGAACCTTATTTTAGAGCCCAGGTCAATATGTTAAAGAAATACCTCAAAGTAGTTTTAGAACTGCACACTTCTAAGTTTTACTGACATCTTGTGCACTTTGGTCAGTTATGGAAATCTTTGACAGGCCCAGCCATAAATTGCTATTTGCTGCGGTTCAAAGATTAGCAGTAAATTAATTTTTTCATCGTTCACCGAAGTTTTGACAATTGCTATGGCAACATCAGAGTTGAGAGCATGTGCTGGCGGGATTTTGCTGAGGGGAATCATTCTACACTGGCATTGCTGCAGCCTTCGGGTTTTAGTTTAATTTCGTACTTTTCAACCTGGTATCACATCATATCGACACATTCTACATACTTACTTCAAGGAAATCCACATACTAAGGAACACTCGACAGATCTGATCTTCAGGTGACATGGATCCGAACATTTAAGCGGAGATAGAACGACAACAGTCCCAGCTGTTAGAAAAGCTGTCCACCATCTTTGGCAGCAAGATAGACAGTATGAAACGGCAGTTGGAAGACATATCGAGCAAAGTACATGAGTTGCAAATGAGTGAACTAAAGCGGATGCCATTTGGTGAACCACGGTCATTCAAGAAAAAAGGCCACAAACAGCAATACAAACACAACGAGAAAGTGAAAACCACCGTGACAGAAGCCAAGGAAGCCATCTTAGCACCAAAACGAGACGCCTGCATAGCGAAGCTAGATGAAGGTATTGAATTAATTGATGGACGTCAGAAACTTATTCTTATGGCAGATCGCTCAGACTTCGGTTGGAAGACAGCTGGAGAGTACCCAGACAACGAATTAGCAGAGAACGATGAAGATGCCAAGAAGATGAAGAAAGCAGAAAAAGAAGCGCAGCGGAACATACCTGACGCACGTGCCAGCAAGATGGCGAAGAGCCGCGCTTCATTTAGTAGGCTTCCAAGGCCAGTTAGCAGAAGTAGTTCATTTCCTACTCAGTACGCTCCTCCCGGGACCAGCAACCACCACACATCTGCAACGGCTGGTGTAATGAGCACTTCCGACTTTCGTGGCCAGGTCAGGAGAAGCGGAACGTGTTTCAGCTGCGGAAAAGTAGGACACTGGCAGAAATGAATGTCCACTACTAGCCGTTGCGCTGACACACAAAGGAAAGAAGTTAAGTATACCTAACATGAGTGTAAACAGTACAGGTCTGATACTACAGAATGATGATACTTGTAATGTTATTAGTTGCCAGGAGGGCGTGCCAGGTGGAGAATTAGATGACTTGATATCTGCTAACGAAGGGAATTTTCTTGAGAACGAACCCCCTTGAGCAGATCAAGTTCGAGGGCGACTCGGAGTACATTTGCATTCCTGGGAGAAGATAGGGGCAATGGAGCCCGTTTTAAGTATAATAAGAGAGGGTTACAAACTACCACTGCTTACTATCCCTCAGTCTGTTTTACTGCAGAACAACAAGTCCGCTTTTGATAATTGTAGTTTTATTTGCAAAGCAATTGATGATCTTCTCGCCAACCGGTGCATCGATATTGTCGACAGTCAACCATGGGTGGTTAACCCTTCATCTGTATCAGTAAGGGACGATGGGAAAAAATGTTTAGTCCTGGATTCGCGCCATGTAAACCCCCACCATTATAAATATAAGTTTAAGTGCGAAGACTTCGCTATCGCACAGTAACTCCTGGGGTAGGGCTACTACCTTTACACATTTCACATTAAGAGTGCTTACCACCATGTTGATATTTTTGAAAGCCATTGAACTTATTTGGGATTCCAGTGGCAGCATCATGACAAACCAACATTTTTTGTTTTAAACGTATTGCCATTCGGTTTGTCGACAGCCCCGTATACATTTACCAAACTTCTAAAACCAGTGGTAAGTCACTGGAGAGGTTCAGGCATCAGGGTATGCATGTTTCTGGATGATGGCTTAGGTGGCAACTCTTTTCTAGAGTCTGTATCAGTGGATGCTGAGCCAGTGGAGACTGGCCTTTGTACATTAGGTTTTACTTTGAGCATTTGTAAGTGGAACTGGCAGCCAGCATTAGTTCAGACCTGGCTTAGTCACGTCTTTAATATGTCAGAGAACCGGTTGTATGTCACTCAATCCCGGGTCACTAAACTTAAAGAATCTCTCTCAACTATTTTGACTAATCCACATACGGTTACGGCTAAAGGTCTAGCCCAAGTTACTGGTCGCATTATCTCGATGTCAGAAGCCATTGGCTCAAGTGTTTATTTGCATGTTAGACACATGTATTATGCAATAGAAAGCAGAACATCCTGGAATTCAGTTATCCTGTGTTCTCCAAAACTGATGGAAGAGCTAAATTTTTGGGACACACATTTAGATGTTCTGAATAGCAAGAAACTTTTTGATCAGCCCCAAAAATTGATGCTGTAGTCTATTCAGATGCTTCAGAGCAGGGCTATGGTGGATACGTAATATCAGACAAAGATAAGTTAATTTGCCAGGAGCAATGGGCAAGTGACGAAAAAGCGGAGAGTTCAACTTGGTGAGAGCTCAAAGCAGTTCACAACATCTTACTGTCTGTGGGTAGTACTTTGCAGGGACACAAAGTACAGTGGCATACAGACAACCAGAACATCACACAAATAATCCATAGGGGAAGTATGAAAACCAACTTACAAGACATTGTTGAGGACGTTGTTCATTTGTGCGCAAAGTATCATATTGTACTCACTCCGGTTTGGATTCCCCGAGAAGAGAATCACCTTGCTGACTATCTCAGTAAATCAACAGATGTGGACGCCTAGGGAATTCAACCCCACATCTTTCAATGGGTAACAACCCTTTGGGGTCCTTTCACCATTGACCAATTTGCTACCTGGTACAACACCAAGTGCAATTGTTTCAATTCCCGTTTCTGGAATCCGGGTTGCAAGGGCATCAACGCATTCTCTCTAAACTAAAGAGTGGTTCTTATCAATACTAGCTTAAAGGGGCTCAGTCACGTTTGAAAAGCTTCGCTAAACTTTTCAAATTCGTTGTTTGCAATCCGTGTCAATCTTCTCCATCCTTAACCATCCTTGTTCCTTTATGGTTTATTATTATCTCTGATGTTTTTGTATCTTTATAAAGTGTTAGTTTTAGGTTTCCTTCAATTGGACGGTTATTTTTTCGATGTTCAAAATAACTCAAGATGCCGTGACCGAGCCCCTTTCAGAGACAAGGACTATACCAGTTTGTGGGAGACCCTGCTCATCATGACCCCCTAGAAGGATGACTTCAAAAATGTCCTGTCTTGTGGAAATCTTCTTTCTACAACCAATTTCTGCCGCACAGTGTGAAAAGGGGATTTCAGCATAAAGCTGAATCCAAAGCAGCTTACGAGTCAATCTTGCCATGTCTTCCAGGGAAGATTTAATTTGCATTTCAGCTCAGGGGCCACCAGTAGCCACATTTCCTGAGATCTTCACTGAAGTGAAGCAGATAAGTGGAGATTTGTATCCTAAAGGGGATAGCAATTGACCGTAATATGCCGCTTTTCAATTTGTATTAGCTAGTTAAGCAATCGAAAACACTCAAGGTTATTTTGAAAAGGATTGTTGACTTAAAAGGTTTTCAGAGGTCAATTTATTTTTTTTTTTTTTCAGGTCAAGTTTTGAGATAGATAATTTTAACTTGTGTTTAAATACTTTTGTCATAAGCATTATAGCTTACGTTTTTCATCAGAAACACGACACACATTCCAAAAATAGTTATGTTTGAACAAAGATGATTGCCAATTGATTTCAATTTAAGTGAATGCACAATGAACCTTGTTCAGTTCACAAATAGGCCCTACCCCTTATTATGTCAACCGGATGTGACCGCGTAATAAACTGTGGTCTTACTGTAGTAGTCACCTGAATATTAAAACAAATCCAAGAGGAATGCGGAAGTTGAAGGTTCTGCAGACGTTTGGTGTTTTACCAGAGGCTGTTGAAAATAATGTCAACCCTGGCTTTAGACAAAACTCTAGTGTGGTTGGAAAAGAGTTTGACAAAGCATGCAGTGAAGAAGAGAGGGCTTTTCCATCGACCACAGCGTCTAAAAAGAGTGGAGGTGATGGTGGTTTCACATGTTGTGTACCTGGATGCTTTAGCAATAACAAGAATCCTGAGCTTTCTTTCTATAATTTTCCTCACAGGAAAAGCCCAGAATCACAGGAGCTAAGAAAAAAGTGGATTCATCTGATGTCGTG
>JAHPZR010042154.1:5000-10356 GCA_019787425.1 Platygyra sinensis | reverse complement strand
ACGTTCGCGCCCATTGCTACTGCGCATCTCTAGTGCGCACGCTATTCATTGGTCACGAGCGTGCCACATCATTTTCAAGCGCGCGCACGGAGTCGAAAACTCAACAAAATATAGAGCTGATGACCTTTACGTTAACTTTGTGTGCGAATATTTTTGTTGGATGCTCGGCAGATCACTTCCTTTTCTGATTCTTTCCATTATACTAAAAAACAAAAAAAAATCTGTATGTGGGAAGTTTTAATTATTTCTCATATACTATTCAAATAGGGTCGAATTGGTACGTCGGATACAGGTGTGCGTAACTTAAAAGTTGTATTTTTTAAGGCTAATTCTAGCTGATTTAATGACATATGTAGCAAAGATCTATCAAATAGGCCTATATATGCTGTGTTAAACACACATAACTTAGATATGATTCTTCAAATTAACTTTATGGCGATAGTAATTAATCTGGGCAAAATCGCCTCGAATGACTGGAAATCCTAGAAATGCTATGGTCTGTGATACGCCTTATCTTCAAAACGAGTTCGGTGACCCCCGATTTTTTTTACGTTTTTAATCTAAACTTATCATTTTCTACCTGCAGACAAAGTTTTAAAAAAAATCTGTACGTGGGAAGTTTTTGGGCACGAACGTCCTTAAGGAGCTTTTATTTCAGCAATTTTGCAAACGGTTGCGGACGTAAAGGGTTATTCGCATTTACCGGTAAGTTTTCATCGTCAACTGCAGGTCTAAATTTAGTTTTGAACACAAGTAGTCAGAAAAAATCATGTATAGTCTGCTATCGTATGGTCGAATGTTTTCATGCGACAACGATTGACGTGAAGCACTTGCACTTTAGGTGTGAGCAGTACTGTATTTTTCCTTCGAGAAATAAATTGTTTCCTCAAAACCCCGGCTTTCTAGTTTTTGTATATTTGAGAAAGCCTTGTTTCTTGATCCTCGGAACTCGATCCTCGATTGTTTCGAGCAACGAGGCTCGAAGATTGAGTCTCAAGGTTCAAGTTTCGAGTGTCAACTTACTTTTGAGTGTTACTCTACATAAAGATCAAATAAATCAATACATGAACAGGTGTTTTTATCTCGAAGAAGTCCTGGAGGAAAAGGGGGCTCCAAGGCTGCTGCCTTATGGGTGCCTGGGGGGCGTAAGTTATTAGTGTGGGTGACTAAAGTTTTTTCAAGGAGGTAGTATTCATTTCCATCTTATCTGTCCGATGACTTAAATCTTCTCATTAAATTGGTCAAAAAATCATTCACACAATAAATTGAATGGAAAACAACAGCTTCTCTGGTCCTGTTTTGCTCACAAAACAGCTGAAAACAGCCACATGTAAAAATCGTCCTATAATGCATTGCAGGCAAGGCTGTGCTCTTAGTAAAATTCTAGGGAACCCTTCGGGAACCCAGCCTTTTAGGCTAGGGTGCCCAGAGGTCAAGCTCAGTCACCCAAATGATTATAATTATCCAATAACATTATTAATTAATATGCCTCACATTAATATGTAAGACTTAATAATATGTAAGACTTTTACAGCGCCCATGCTAGAGTTCACAGTGCTGTACAACTATGTGAATAGAAAAAATAAGATAAAAATAACTATAACAACTAACTAAGAAAACTAAGATAATTTAAAACCTATGACTAATTAAAAGCTTGATCAAATAAACGAGTCTTCAATTTGGATTTAAATGTCGCAAGTGACATTTCCTAATTTTAAATAAATTGTGTAAGTGAAAGAAAGCCACTTTACAAATATTTTGAACTTGATGCTCATGATTCATAACATGGTTAAACATCACTCCTATGTTTCTAGCTGACTCAGTTGAAACTACCCTAACACCAGCTATTTTGATGTTGCATATTGGTCCATGGGCAGGGGCAATGTTTGGCATGTATACCTAAAAACTTGGTCTTATCACGATTGAGTTTAAGCTTATTACATGCCATCCATGCATAGATCTTGTTAGCACAGGCCTCCATTTTCAACAGAGCAGCAGATTCTTCATTAGGACCTGGCTGAAATGACACATAAATTTGGCAATCATCAGCATACAGGTGGAACTGAAGGCCATGTTTTCGAATTATGTCACCAAGGGGGGCTGTATATAAGGTGTAAAGGATTGGACCCAATACTGATCCTTGCAGCACTCCCCATTGCAACTCAACAGAGGAGGATCTGGTATTTTCCACCTGGATAAACTGTCTACGCTCATTTAGATAGGATGCAAACCAAAGGAGAGCATTTCCCTTAAGCATTTATCCTCCTTCTCCTCCTCCCTGGGGGATTTATCCAATTCACAGATTCCAAAGATTTGCATGTAATTTTTTGTAATACTGTTGTCAAAAGTCCACGAAGAAAGACAAAATTGACATGTTGTTTTGACTTTAAATGGTTGATATATGTAGAAAAATTAAGTCCTTTTTCCCTCTTTGCCCTCTATGCTTCTGATAATGAAACTAGTTGACATTCTCCATCAATTAGGGACTTTTCTGCTCATTCTACAAACCACAAGAACTAATAAGACTTTTTGCTGACACTGTATGAAATATACAAGGAAGCTACTGTCTGTATCACTGCAAGCCAGTGTTAAAAGTACCCATCCAACCAAGCCATTGAAAGGCGATGTTTTGACTTTGAATTGAGCCATTTTGCCTTGTAAAAATCAATGCAACACACGCACAGACAGAAAGAATTATTGTGAGACTATTTTCATCTCTAAGTCAAATCTCAAGAAGGAGGTTGCCCAACCAGGGGACTAGGTATGTTTTTCTTGTCACATGGAGATGGAAGCTTTTTGCCTGAGGTGACCGGGTGTTGCTAGAGCACAGCCTTTGCAAGCTTGGTATTGAGCAAATGTAACTCCTGTATGCCAAAGGATTGTCTTTGTTGATGCCTTACTGATTTCAGTTGCAAAATAGCTACTTTGATAACAAGGAGTGATAATGTTGCTGACATATTTGCTTGAATATAGGGCTTTTTTGTCCTATACCAGGCACAACTTCACTTAGATGTACTGAATGAATTTCTTTTGTTTCAAGAGGGTCTGAAATTAACCTTTCCTAAGGAAGCCAACTGGTGACTAAGCTTAAAGTTTTGGTTGTAGGTGGGAGGTGCGGTGGCCTCATCGTTAGTTTGCTCGACTCCTGAGTGAGCGGTCCATGTTCGAGCCCTAGCTGGGGACATTGTGTTGTGTTCTTGGGCAAGACACTTTACTCTCACAGTGCCTGTCTCCACCCAGGTGTATAAATTCGTACTGGCGAATTATTGGGGAAACCTAGCAAAATTGTGGGGGAGTGACCTGTGATGGACTAGCAGCCTGCGATGTCAGAATGGTGGGTTCGCTGCTATATTTGCTGCAAACTAAAGAAAAGAATCTCTCTGGAACCCAATTCTCATTGTGACTGATTTTGAGCGATCTTCATTTGTGGCAATGGTGTTGGCAGTCTGAAGCAGAACGCTCCCTTTGGTCTTGATGTTATTTGCAGCTGCAGTGGTCAGTTGAGTACAGTACAGGTCGAAGGTATTGGGCCCAAAGTATGCGCATAAAATGCGCCTGCATCTGAAACATGTACATGTCTGGGTCTTTGACACATGCATGTGATGTGCGCAGAAATTTATTAGTATTGTTGAGTTAGCCCATTGTTCACCTATTTTAGTTATTTTGTTGTTAGTTTTCATGGTTGTTTGTGGTATACATGTTTATGACACTGGCTATTCAGCTCAACATGTTTCCTATATGTTACGGTTCACAGGTAAACATGGCTACCACAGACATTGTGGCATTCACACATTAGTCAAAAAGTCCTGCAAAATCGCAGATTTCAATTTGGTCTTTATCTTCACAATCAAAAGGAGTTGATGCTCTGTTATTTAAGCTGAATTACATTGTGTGGTATGCTTACGCCTTGTAGATCAAAGGCCATGAAAACTCCAAACTTCCTGTTACAAAATCACACGACTTGTTGCGTGTCTTGATAGATAGAACATGGCAACAATTTACTCTCCCAACATATTTATGTCGGATACCTCACAATGTTGACCCTTTCAGGTTTTAAGCACTTTCTTATGCTCTTTAGAACCAGAGATAAGAAAAATTCAAAACTTGTCGCAGAATGGTAAAAATAATTGGTTATTATAGCATTTTTATTGCCACACATGTCATGTCGACGTGACATACAGTAACATACATTCAATCCGCTAGCAAAAGCTGGTCTTGTCTGGCACGTCAGAATGAATTTCATTACAAATAAGAGCTTAAACAATGGAACATTTTCCTGTTTCAAGCGCTTTCTTACCTTATAATTAACAGAGATAAAAAATTCAAAACTTTCTGTCCCAAAATAGTCAATAGATTTGGTTATCACACATGACTCGTCACTCGTCTTTTTCCTAACATACAATTCGCTTGCAAAAACTTGTCTTGTTTGGTGTGTCAAAATGAATTTCATTTCAAATAAGAGCTTAAACAAAGGAACATTTTCCTGTTTCAAGCACTTTCTTACCTTATAATTAACAAAGATAAGAAAACTCAAAATTTCCCATCGCAAAATCTTCAAAACAATCGGTCATCACACATGACCCATCACTTGCATTTATTAACCTAAATGTACATACTATTCGCTCGCAAAAACTCTTCATGTCTGGCACGTCAAAATGAATTTCATTTTAAATAAGAGCTTAAAATATGGAACATTTCCCTGTTGCAAGCACTTTCATATGCCTTACAGAACCAGAGATATGAAATTCCCGTCGTGAAATCTTCAAAGGGTTATCACACGTGTGTCTCTTGCCCTTATTACAATTCGCATGCAAAAACTGAATCTCGACTTCAGCTTCAATTGATGCACAATTCAGGTACAATGGTACGACTTTGTTTTATGTAAATTTACCACGCTTGAGAATGGTACTGGACTGGAGGATGTTTCTTTGGGACCAGATCCAGGCCGCTCTTCCTAAATTCATTGCGTGACAAGCCAGTGCTGTGAGAGGCTGTTGAACTCATTGAACTTGTGATCAGCTGAAAGTTTCGTGGCTTCCATTGGCAGCACTGAGTTACTCATGTGATGTAAATTTCTGTTACATTTAGACATGTTCCGCAACGAAATTTGTTTTAAGCTACAAATGAAACTTTTGTGTCGTATAAAAGCTAGACAGATCCTAGACGAAACCACTGTGTTGACTCCTATTGTTGACTTTTGATAAACAGGCTGGCCAATCACAATCTTTGGTTCCCACGACACGAGAATGAAGCAGAAAGTTTTTCCTCCGATTTATATATTTGTTTTCTTCAACTGCTTTGATAAAAGGAAAATGAACGATAGAAACAGAAGGTTTGACACGATTTACACTGGGAA
>JAHPZR010042153.1:5000-11009 GCA_019787425.1 Platygyra sinensis | reverse complement strand
AGCTTTTATTTCAGCAATTTTGCAAACGGTTCCGGACGTAAAGGGTTATCCGCATTTACCGGTAAGTTTTCATCGTCAACTGCAGGTCTAAATTTAGTTTTGAACACAAGTAGTCAGAAAAAATGATGTGTAGTCTGCTATCGTATGGTCGAATGTTTTCATGCGACAACGATTGATGTGAAGCACTTGCACTTTAGGTGTGAGCAGTACTGTATTCTTCCTTCGAGAAATAAATCGTTTCCTCAAAACCCCGGCTTTCTAGTTTTTGTATATTTGAGAAAGCCTTGTTTCTTGATCCTCAGAACTCGATCCTCGATTGTTTCGAGCAACGAGGCTCGAAGATTGAGTCTCAAGGTTCGAGTTTCGAGTGTCAACTTACTTTTGAGCATTACTCTACATGAAGATCAAATAAATCAATACATGAACAGGTGTTTTTATCTCGAAGAAGTCCTGGAGGAAAAGGGGGCTCCAAGGCTCCTGCCTTATGGGTGCCTGAGGGGCGTAAGTTATTAGTGTGGGTGACTAAAGTTTTTTCAAGGAGGTAGTATTCATTTCCATCTTATCTGTCCGATGACTTAAATCTTCTCATTTAATTGGTCAAAAAATCATTCACACAATAAATTGAATGGAAAACAACAGCTTCTCTGGTCCTGTTTTGCTCACAAAACAGCTGAAAACAGCCACATGTAAAAATCGTCCTATAATGCATTGCAGGCAAGGCTGTGCTCTTAGTAAAATTCTAGGGAACCCTTCGGGAACCCAGCCTTTTAGGCTAGGGTGCCCAGAGGTCAAGCTCAGTCACCCAAATGATTATAATTATCCAATAACATTATTAATTAATATGCCTCACATTAATATGTAAGACTTAATAATATGTAAGACTTTTACAGCGCCCATGCTAGAGTTCACAGTGCTGTACAACTATGTGAATAGAAAAAATAAGATAAAAATAACTATAACAAGTAACTAAGAAAACTAAGATAATTTAAAACCTATGACTAATTAAAAGCTTGATCAAATAAAGGAGTCTTCAATTTGGATTTAAATGTTGCAAGTGATGGTGCTTGCCGTATGGCGTCTGGAAGCTGGTTCCACAGATATGGCGCTATATGACTAAACGATCTACCTCCGTAGCTCTTGAGCTTGAAATGAGGAACTTGTAACAGTTTCTCATCGTAAAAACGCAAAACTCTAGGTGGTTTATACTGTACTAGGAAATCAGATATGTATTGAGGTGCTAAAGCTTTCAGAGCCTTATAAGTAAATAGTAATATTTTGAAGATTATACGTTGCCTTACAGGTAGCCAGTGAAGCTCTTTAAGGACTGGCGTAATTTGGTCATATTTCCGAGTACAGGAGATGAGGCGCGCTGCAGCATTTTGTACCCGCTGAACCTTATCTAATAAGTATTGTGGCAACTCAGCCAACAATGAATTGCAATTGTCCAGCTTGGATGTTACAAAAGCATGAACTAACGTTTCAGTATCTTTCTGAGTAAGACATTTCCTAATTTTAGATAAATTGTGTATGTGAAAGAAAGCCACTTTACAAATATTTTGAACTTGATGCTCATGATTCATAACATGGTTAAACATCACTCCTATGTTTCTAGCTGACTCAGTTGAAACTACCCTAACACCAGCTATTTTGATGTTGCATATTGGTCCATGGGCAGGGGCAATGTTTGGCATGTATACCTAAAAACTCGGTCTTATCACGATTGAGTTTAAGCTTATTACACGCCATCCATGCATAGATCTTGTTAGCACAGGCCTCCATTTTCAACAGAGCAGCAGATTCTTCATTAGGACCTGGCTGAAATGACACATAAATTTGGCAATCATCAGCATACAGGTGGAACTGAAGGCCATGTTTTCGAATTATGTCACCAAGGGGGGCCGTATATAAGGTGTAAAGGATTGGACCCAATACTGATCCTTGCAGCACTCCCCATTGCTACTCAACAGAGGATGATCTGGTATTTTCCACCTGGATAAACTGTCTACGCTCATTTAGATAGGATGCAAACCAAAGGAGAGCATTTCCCTTAAGCATTTATCCTCCTTCTCCTCCTCCCTGGGGGATTTATCCAATTCACAGATTCCAAAGATAAAGATTTGCATGTAATTTTTTGTAATACTGTTGTCAAAAGTCCACGAAGAAAGACAAAATTGACATGTTGTTTTGACTTTAAATGGTTGATATATGTAGAAAAATTAAGTCCTTTTTCCCTCTTTGCCCTCTATGCTTCTGATAATGAAACTAGTTGACATTCTCCATCAATTAGGGACTTTTCTGCTCATTCTACAAACCACAAGAACTAATAAGACTTTTTGCTGACACTGTATGAAATATACAAGGAAGCTGCTGTCTGTATCACTGCAAGCCAGTGTTAAAAGTACCCATCCAACCAAGCCATTGAAAGGCGATGTTTTGACTTTGAATTGAGCCATTTTGCCTTGTAAAAATCAATGCAACACACGGACAGAAAGAAAGAATTATTGTGAGACTATTTTCATCTCTAAGTTAAATCTCAAGAAGGAGGTTGCCCAACCAGGGGACTAGGTATGTTTTTCTTGTCACATGGAGATGGAAGCTTTTTGCCTGAGGTGACCGGGTGTTGCTAGAGCACAGCCTTTGCAAGCTTGGTATTGAGCAAATGTAACTCCTGTATGCCAAAGGATTGTCTTTGTTGATGCCTTACTGATTTCAGTTGCAAAATAGCTACTTTGATAACAAGGAGTGATAATGTTGCTGACATATTTGCTTGAATATAGGGCTTTTTTGTCCTATACCAGGCACAACTTCACTTAGATGTACTGAATGAATTTCTTTTGTTTCAAGAGGGTCTGAAATTAACCTTTCCTAAGGAAGCCAACTGGTGACTAAGCTTAAAGTTTTGGTTGTAGGTGGGAGGTGCGGTGGCCTCCGTTAGTTTGCTCGACTCCTGAGTGAGCGGTCCATGTTCGAGCCCTAGCTGGGGACATTGTGTTGTGTTCTTGGGCAAGACACTTTACTCTCACAGTGCCTGTCTCCACCCAGGTGTATAAATTCGTACTGGCGAATTATTGGGGAAACCTAGCAAAATTGTGGGGGAGTGACCTGTGATGGACTAGCAGCCTGCCATGTCAGAATGGTGGGTTTGCTGCTATATTTGCTGCAAACTAAAGAAAAGAATCTCTCTGGAACCCAATTCTCATTGTGACTGATTTTGAGCGATCTTCATTTGTGGCAATGGTGTTGGCAGTCTGAAGCAGAACGCTCCCTTTGGTCTTGATGTTATTTGCAGCTGCAGTGGTCAGTTGGGTACAGTACAGGTCGAAGGTATTGGGCCCAAAGTATGCGCATAAAATGGGCCTGCATCTGAAACATGTACGTGTCTGGGTCTTTGACACATGCATGTGATGTGCGCAGAAATTTATTAGTATTGTTGAGGTAGCCCATTGTTCACCTATTGTAGTTATTTTGTTGTTAGTTTTCATGGCTGTTTGTGGTATACATGTTTATGACACTGGCTATTCAGCTCAACATGTTTCCTATATGTTACGGTTCACAGGTAAACATGGCTACCACAGACATTGTGGCATTCACACATTAGTCAAAAAGTCCTGCAAAATCGCAGATTTCAATTTGGTCTTTATCTTCACAATCAAAAGGAGTCAATGCTCTGTTATTTAAGCTGAATTACATTGTGTGGTATGCTTACGCGTTGTAGATCAAAGGCCATGAAAACTCCAAACTTCCTGTTACAAAATCACACGACTTGTTGCGTGTCTTGATAGATAGAACATGGCAACAATTTACTCTCCCAACATATTTATGTCGGATACCTCACAATGTTGACCCTTTCAGGTTTTAAGCACTTTCTTATGCTCTTTAGAACCAGAGATAAGAAAAATTCAAAACTTGTCGCAAAATGGTAAAAATAATTGGTTATTATAGCATTGTTATTGTCACACATGTCATGTCGACGTGACATACAGTAACATACATTCAATCCGCTAGCAAAAGCTGGTCTTGTCTGGCACGTCAAAATGAATTTCATTACAAATAAGAGCTCAAACAATGGAACATTTTCCTGTTTCAAGCGCTTTCTTACCTTATAATTAACAGAGATAAAAAATTCAAAACTTTCTGTCCCAAAATAGTCAATAGATTTGGTTATCACACATGACTCGTCACTCGTCTTTTTCCTAACCTACAATTCGCTTGCAAAAACTTGTCTTGTTTGGTGTGTCAAAATGAATTTCATTTCAAATAAGAGCTTAAACAAAGGAACATTTTCCTGTGTCAAGCACTTTCTTACCTTATAATTAACAAAATTAAGAAAACTCAAAATTTCCCATCGCAAAATCTTCAAAACAATCAGTCATCACACATGACCCGTCGCTTGCATTTATTAACCTAAACGTACATACTATTCGCTCGCAAAAACTCTTCATGTCTGGGGCGTCAAAATGAATTTCATTTTAAATAAGAGCTTAAAATATGGAACATTTCCCTGTTGCAAGCACTTTCATATGCCTTACAGAACCAGAGATATAAAATTCAAAACTTCCTGTCGTGAAATCTTCAAAGGGTTATCACACGTGTGTCTCTTGCCCTTATTACAATTCGCATGCAAAAACTGAATCTCGACTTCAGCTTCAATTGATGCACAATTCAGGTACAATGGTACGACTTTGTTTTATGTAAATTTACCACGCTTGAGAATGGTACTGGACTGGAGGATGTTTCTTTGGGACCAGATCCAGGCCGCTCTTCCTAAATTCATTGCGTGACAAGCCAGTGCTGTGAGAGGCTGTTGAACTCATTGAACTTGTGATCAGCTGAAAGTTTCGTGGCTTCCATTGGCAGCACTGAGTTACTCATGTGATGTAAATTTCTGTTACATTTAGACATGTTCCGCAACGAAATTTGTTTTAAGCTACAAATGAAACTTTTGTGTCGTATAAAAGCTAGACAGATCCTAGACGAAACCACTGTGTTGACTCCTATTGTTGACTTTTGATAAACAGGCTGGCCAATCACAATCTTTGGTTCCCACGACGCGAGAATGAGGCAGAAAGTTTTTCCTCTGATTTATATATTTGTTTTCTTCAACTGCTTTGATAAAAGGAAAATGAACGATAGAAACAGAAGGTTTGACACGATTTACACTGGGAAACCAAACAAACTTTATAGACACATTGTGAACGTTGTAAACTCTGCACAGTTTAGTTGGTAGAGCTGCACAGTTAACTTGGTAGAGAGGGGTTTGGGATTGAAAATGAAATGCCGTGCATGAGAATTTCAGTGAGTTGTGTAATTGTGTAGTAGCAATGTAGTGGTCCACTAAGGTCACTAAGGTCACTAAGCTATAGTAATCATTTGATGAAAATTCAGCACTGTAATTAGCAGTGAAGCTCTAAGAAAAATGTCTGTTCTACAGATCAAAAGACATGGTAGAAATAATCTCCAGTAGGTTTGCTTTTTGACCATTTAACATTTAATATTTCACACTTTCTTGCTGGGGAAGAAAGTGCTCAAAAATTGACAAAACTTGAGCACAATTAGAAGTGGTTTTTTAAATTCTGTTTTCATAATGCTCTTCAGGGAATTGGCATGCTAATTTCATGGATTGCTTGGTCAGGTCTTTGTGTATGATTCGTGCAGAAGTTAAGGGTGGTTTTTTTTTTTTGGGTCATAAAAGGTTGACCTACAAGAGTTAATATGGTATACTTCTATCATTCAGAGTTGTGACCTTCTCACACAATGCAGAATAGTGCAATTTGTTGCAGTAAACACATCGGACTTGATGTGGTTTCTTTGGTAAATCTTCCATTGAAACCAGTGAAGTTGCTGTTGAAGGTTTTGGTTATCAGTGTTGGTTCACTGGGGGTTTTGGAATGTGGTCTTTGTTAATTTTCATGCTTTGACTTCTTGTTTGATGATCTCCAAGAGCTCTTCAATTTTCCAAATGGTGCTTGTTGTTTCTCTGGGCCCTCTAACACAGGTTTCTTCTGGAAG